>VZRW01006789.1:42482-62399 GCA_013398125.1 Aegotheles bennettii | reverse complement strand
CCATGAGCCAGCAATGTGCCCTTGTGGCCAAGAAGGCCAATGGCATCCTGGGCTGTGGTTAGTAGGTTGAGAGATGTTTTTCTCCCCTTCTACTCTGCCTTGATGAGGTCACACCTAGAGTACTGTGTCCAGTTCTGGGCCCTACAGTTCAAGAAGGACATGGAACTGCTTGAGAGAGTCCAGTGCAGAGCCACTAAGATGATTAAGAACATCTCCCTTATGAGGAAAGGCTGAGGAAGCTGGGTCTCTTTAGCTTGGAGAAGAGGAGACTGAGGGGTGACCTCAATAATGTTTATAAATATGTAAAGGGGGAGTGTCAGGAGGATGGAGACAGGCTCTTCTCAGTGATATCCAGTGATAGGACAAGGGGGAATGGGTGCAAGTTGGAACATAGGAGGTTCCAGGTGAACATAAGGCTTAAGGACTTGTTCACTGTAAAAGTGACAGAGCACTGGAACAGGCTGCCCAGAGAGGTTGTGGAGTCTCCTTCTCTGGAGACATTCAAAACCTGACTGGATGCATTCCTGTGTGACCTGCCCTAGGTTGTCCTGCTCTGGCAGGGGGTTTGGACTAGATGATCTTTCGAGGTTCCGTCCAACTCCTAACATTCTGTGATACTGTGATTCTGCCTATGGGTAAACCAACTGGTCTGATCATTCAGGTTGTTTAGCTTTTGAATATCTCCTGGCTTCCATAGCCTTGAAAAAATTTCTATCATCTCCCTTGCATGTTTCAGTGGTGTCTCCTTTTTTCCCTTAAAAAATTATGCAGGCCACTACACACATATTGTCAGAGAATTTGGACTTCAAGGAAGATGGTAATTTAGCTTCACAGTTTTCAAATCTTATATTTAATAGGGAACTTTTCTCCAAATATTGGTTCTCAGAGCCATAACCAAACACAAGGCTACTAAGAAAAGATATCCAGCAGGGATCTTTATGAGCAGATTAAACAAACAAATGAAACTTCTCACTAAAATAATGAGAGACTTCTAAGTAGGGTCCTTACACTCAAACAAATTTAATAAATGAAGTTGCCCTAAATTAAGGAAGGCAAATTGCTGACTAGGATAAGAAAGAATGAACCCCCCTTAACCTTCATAAAGCAAGATCTAGCAATTCATGTTCTACCCACTATTCTTATGAAGCTATCACAGAAAACTTGGGGACAGAGAAAAAAGATACATCAAAGAAAAATCAGAGATTGCTAAAAAAAATTGTACCAGTAATAGGGTAGATTGACAGAGAAAGATTTTATGGACTCTGTTCTTACCCTGATGAATGAATAATCTGGTGATCAATGATTTTTACTTAGGCTGGCCACCTGTCACAAGTAGGGTCCCCCAGGGATCAATATTGGGTCTCATGCTGTTCAACACCTTCATAAATGGGATTGAAAATACCCTCACCAAGTTTACTGATGACACTAAACTGGGTGGTGAGGTGGACATGTCAGAAGGGTGTGCCATCCTTCAGAGAGACCTGGACAGGCTGGAAGAGTGGACAAGCAAGAACTGTATGGCATTTACCAAGACAAGTGCAAGGTCCTGCATCTGGGACAACACAACCGAAGAGTCCAGTATAGGCAAGAATCTGTGTGGATGGGGAGCAGCCTTGCTGAAAGGAACCTGGGGATCCTGGTGGGCAACAAGCTGGATATGAGTTGCTGCAAGAACAAAGGCAAATCAGATCTTGGGCTGCATCCACAAGGATATTAATAGCAGAGATAGAATGCGATTATCCCGCTCTACTTGACACTTGTGAGGCCATATCTGGAGTACTGTGTTCAGTTTTGGTCTCTAAAAGTCAAAAAAGACACACACAGACTGGAGAGGGTCCAAAGGAAGGCCACAAAGATGATTCAAGGGCTGGAGAACTTGCACTATGAGGAAAGACTGAAGGAGTTAGGTCCTTCTCCCTGGAAAAGAGAACGCTTAGGGGGGAACTCATCACAGTTTTCCAGTACATAAAGGGTGGCTAACAAGAGGATGAAGGCTTTCTTTTTGCAAGGAGGCACATGGAGAGAACAAGAGGTAGCAGGTAAGAATTGTATGAGGAGAGGTTTCATCTCAGAAATAAAAGAATTAAATTTCTTCATCTAATAAATAAATTTGTTACATAAGAACAATCATTCACCATGTTGTGGTATAACCCCAGCTAGCAGCTAAGCACTGCACAGCTGCTTGCTCACCTCCTCTCACCCCCCACAGTGGGATGGGGTAGAGGATTGGAGGAAAAAGATAAGAAAACTTGTGGGTCGAGTTAAGAACAGTTTTTAATGATTAAAACAAAATAGAATAAAACACTACTACTACTATTACTACTACTACTACTAAATTGTAATGATAAGGAAAATGACATAAAAAAAAAAGACACAGACACACAAAAAAAAACAACCCAGGGAAAAAACAAGTGATGCAATCACTCACCACCCGCTGACTGATGCCCAACCAGTCCCTGAGCAGTGATTGCACCCCTGGGCCAACTCTCTCTAGCTTATACACTGAGCATGACTTCTTATGATATGGAATACCCCTTTGGCCAGTTTGGTTCTGTCCTGGCTGTGTCTCCTCCAAGCTTCTTGTAGAGAAGCAGCTGGGAGGGACAGGGGCAGTACGAAAAACTGAAAAAATCTTTGGCTTAATGTAAGCATTGCTTGGCAACAACTAAAACATCAGTGTGCTGTCAACATCATTCTCAACACAAATCCAAATTGTGGCCTCATACTGGGGACTATGAAGAAAATTAACCCGATTGCAGTGTTGTGGGCTAGACAGTTGTTCTATCATCCAACCCCACTCGGGAGGGGGAATCGGGAAAAGGAAAGGATACCTGTAGGTTGAAATGAAAACAGATTTAAGGGAATAATAGTAATAATCTAATATTAACCTCAATGCTAATACAAGATACAAAGTTATACTCAGCTTCAGACAGCAGTCATGAGTTGAGTGCTTCTAGCAGTGAGGGCTGAGGGCCAACACTGCGAGCACAACAGCTCTAGCGTGATCTCAGCAAGTGGAGGAGCAGCCTCAGGCGTGGGATGACTGGCGAGTTGGATGGGACCCTCTCGGGAAGGCAGTCATGGTAGAAGTCCCCTCAGACCCTCACAACTTCTCAATTTATAGTGAGGGTAACGTTTGTGGTATGGAATACTTGGGTTGGCCAGCTTGGGTCAGCTGCCCTGGGCTTTGCCCCTCCTGGCCCACTGCACCTGCATGGCTGAAAACTACCCTCAGCCTTTGTCACTATGGAAACCTTCACCCCAGAGCATCTGATCTCTTTTGTTCTCACAGAACTGGACTCTGCAGTTTCTTAAAACTACAGTTTCTCTGAACAGAAAAGTGATTTTAGAATTCTGTCCCAGCAAAACCAGGACAGCCAGCCAAAACCAGCACACACTGGAACATCCTCCTGAGGGAATTGGTGGAATGCCCACCACTGGAGGTTTTCAAGACATGACTGGAGAGGGTGCTAGATAATGTGGTCAGGCATTGGAACAGGCTGCCCAGGGAAGTGGTGGAGTCATCACCCCTGGAGGTGTTCAAAAAACGTTTGGATGTGGCCCTTGGGGATACGGTTTAGTGGTGGACTTGGCAGTCCTGTGTTGATGGTTGGACTCGATGATCTTGAAGGTCTTTTCCAACCAGAGCAATTCTATGATTCTACAATCTCATCTAGGCTCCCTTTTCCATGAAAGGTTAGACCAAATGATCTTTTGAGGTTTCTTCCAACTTGGGATATTCTATTATTCTATGATCCAAACTACACTATGATTTTTGCCAACATTTGGAGATGCATTTTTGATTAAGAAATCTTACCCAGTGTAAGGCAACACTGGTAGAGTTTGTTTGGTGTCATTTCTCAACTTCCAATGATATAGTTCTCAGCATGTCTTAAAGAAAGACAGGTGGGTTTTGTTTTGTTATTTTGGAGGTGTTTTTTTTTGTTTTGTTTTGTTTTGTTTTTTTACATGTAAGACATCCAGGAATCCCATCCAAGCCTGAAATTGAGAAGGAGATGACAATTCACCATGTGCTTGTCTGAATGAGATAACATCAGAGATCCCTCCAAAATATTTTATTATCTCCATTGTCTCATCCTCTTTACAATTCTCTTGGAATCTAAATCAGATATGATAAATTATTTGAAGATTTGGTTTTGACATGAATGATTGCGTCCTCTGTCCTGTCTCCAGTTCATAGTCGGTGCTGAACAAATGGCTTCTCTGTCACACATTACTACTATTCTTTGACTGTGTGACTTCTTGCTGTCTAAAACAGCAAAATTGTAATTGTTACAGCCACCTTTTTTCTCCTTTATAAAGGATCATGCTGATTTTTTTCTAAACTAAATTACTTTGAACATATAAATTGGCAGAGTTATAGAAGAAGAAAAATTCCACAGATGAGAAATCATAATAAAGTGAAATGATTACAAATATCAACAAACAAAACATAATTGGTGGGTCAACTTGCATAGTTTTTGTACTATCTTCAGTTGACATAACTTTAAAGCACAGATCCAGCACATGTATTTACAACCATATGAGGTTCTAGTCATTAGGAAGACATAAAAGACCTCAGAGGATATTCTGATTTAGTCTTAAAGACTGGAAAAATTGCAAAATTGCATCTCAAGGTCAGAAATAACTGGCAAAAACATTTACAGAGGAAAAATGCTGCTGTGCAAGTTAAGCCAAGAATTCATGTATATCCAGGTGTGTGTAGTTAGGAGATATATGCCAAGAAGAAAAATCAGGAGCTCCAAGATTTGCAAAGTAATTTCTTCAATAGTTCATTAAAAAAATTAATGTAATATGCCCACCTTGTACCAATTTACCAGTCAAATGTTGAAATTTGAATGGGACAACTTGGCTAATAGGTTGCGAGTTTTAAAATTAATTTCAATAAGAAGAAATACATTCCTAAATGAAGAAGAGGTTCAGTGAGAGTAACAGAAATAGTCAGAAGGCTGGGACTAATTATAAGTTACAATTAAAAGTGCTAAATACAACAAACTTTGCAAAGGGTTGATTGAGGGGTAATATAACCATAGTCATGCATATTTTTTAACAAAAAGTTAACTTCAATATGATATAGATAAAGTAATGCTGGAACAATTTGGCTAGATATCAGTAAAAAGTGAGAATGAGTGTTTTCTGGTTTTCTTGATGAAAAATAAAGGAAGTTGGATAGCCTGGGGATACTTGGTAATGAGGCATCATTGCAAAAGTGCAGAGGGATTGTTATGAATCAATTGGCCACTGACTTTATGAAAAAAAACCCCAACAAACCAGAACAAAACAAAATTTTTTTTTTTTTCTGAAAAGGGAGCAAAAATTCTTAATATTACCATTACTAAAAAGGTAATTACATTTCAAATAGCTCAAGACATGAGTTAAGAAAGACATCCTCACTGTTGCAGTAGTTACGACTGACTATAACAGCAAGCAAGCATTCTGGGGAATGAGGGTGGGCCATGGTGTTCCTCTGGCTTGCTGGATAGTGTTGGTAGAGAAAGAAATTCTGACGAACACAATCCATCCTGTGGTCTCATTGCCACTATACACACCTTTTCAAAATCAACATGAATCTTTCCACTGACTTAAATAGACTCTGACGTTCTCTCATAGTTCAGGAAAGCTCAGAGAACAAGGTCCTGATCTTTCTATGCCCAACAAGGGAAAGAAAGAAAAAAAAAGTTAGGGAGGAGGCCAGGCAGGCCTTGTAAAAAAGAATAGCAACTTTGGGGCTTTCTCCCCTGAGGCATGTCTAAGGTAATGATACATGCTGGGGCTCTGCACCAAACTGATAGGAAGCTGAGTCAAGGAGGAGGGAGGAAAAAGAGCCTGGCACAGAAGGGCAAAATGAAGAACTCAGCTGGCAGTCCTTCCACAGAGTTCTGAGAAGAGCTGCAGGAATTTAAGATTCTCCAAGCACCTTGCGAAACTCTCTTACTTTCCTATTTCCATTACAAATTCAAGCCAAAATGAAAGCAAAAAAGCAGAGGAGGCAAAGAGGAAAGGCTTTACTTTGGTGGCAAGAGGAAGGAAGTAGGCCAATTATGAGGAAAAAAATAATGTAAATCACAGACATATAAAATGCAGTGTCTTGTATTCTGCTACTATAGTAGCATGTACTATAATAGTGTGAACTTCAAGGCTGTTAGGAACCCAAAACTTCTCTGAACTACACAGAGACTGAAAAGCCTGGGAAATGTATATGACATAATAAATGAAGGGGAAGAAAGATCACTACTCATGTTTGACCTTTTTCAGCAGATAATGACATTTTGTTCTTTTCCTTATCCAAGCACTGAAAGCAGTAACCACTTGGTGTGAGAGAGATGTATTCCTGAATCTGATGTAATCAGATATAATACTGAATCAGAACATGGAGAATGAGAAATGGTGTGGCAGCAAATGGTGTGCGCCTGGGGGGGTAGTCAAAAGGAGGACAGTCCCCTCCTTCCCTTTGTGGCTGTTTCAGGTAGCAAACACTCAGCAGCACACAATCAACCACCCAGGAGGGTCCCACCTCAGGCCGGACACTTTGTTTGACCCCAAGACACTCCACTGATTTCAAGTGGTGGAAATGAAAATTTGGAGCACATCACACATTCTGTCCTCCCATTCAGTTTGGGGGATTTTAATGTCATTCTCTGTCATGGGGTTTGTGCCTCACAGAGGTGGATACAAGCCTGCAACTGATTATGCCACATATGACATGTCAGAGGTCCTCAAACATATACTATTGAAGGCACAGAGCAGCCACAGACTACAAGCACTTACAGCTAGTTCAATAAAATCTATTCTTCTTCTTCTTCAGTGGGTTACATCTGGGAAAAGAAATTTAAGTTAAAACTTCTGTATCTATCTGCCTACCTACCTGTTATATTAGATGAGAGACAAAGCTAAACACAGGGAGTTTCTATACCTAAACCAAGCAAATAAATCAAATGGAAAGCGAAAAGCAAAATGTGACCTGAAGTATTAATGAAGGCCAATTGTGTTAATCTGATGAAATAAAGAAATACTCTTATATTTATGAATAACTATTTTGCATAGCCAGGTATATGTATATTTCTGGGATACAGGTATACTTGTATATTTGTAAGTTAACACTGAAGAGAAGATTTTTGCTTACAGGAAACTTTCTGGCTGAAGTGAAGGATCAGAATCAGAAAAGATTATAAAATATGGGCATGGAATAAAGGTTCATCATTACTCAGGATATTCCAACTGCATGGATGAAGCAGAATAGTTGATCTTAGAAAGAGATTATGAGAAGAGACAGGAAGAAGCAGAACATCCACATCAGAAAACTGGTGACATCCATAATAATCACAATCACAACAAACTTGCATTAACAATGTTTTAATCTAAGACTGCATAGACAGAGCCTTAAATTTGTCTTCCTGGGAGGTGGTGAGCCTCAGCAGTCACAGATCAACTCTGTAACTACTGCTGAGGGGACAGTCTGTCATTTGGGCATGTACCATGTTCCTTGGGGCTGGTGCTGCTCAGGGCTTTCACCCGCAGTGGAAGGGTTTTGCCCCTGTCCGCTGCCAGGCAGTCCAAGCACAAATATTTATTCAAATGGGATAAACAGCAGAAACAATTTTTGGATGAAACAGAAACTCATTTTATTAGGGCTGTGGAAACACAGTACCAGACATTTAAAAGTATAATCAAGCCACTTCAGGCCAGCCATAACATTTAGTTTCTATTTAATCCTAATGTATTTTTGTAACTAATTTTTGATGAATCAGCCTTTTAAAAACCTTTACATAAACTGTTCTTTGGATTTATATGCAAATACTACCCTTTGTAAACCTAAATGTTGGCATATATCCCTACTACAGTTTACAAGTAGACTAATTATTTACCTTTCAGATTATTTCTAGATCTTTTGATGGCAAATAACATCCAAAGACAAGAAAGTGCTACCTTTTGGTACATCACTAAAATAAACAGGCTTGGAGACCACAAAAATCCCTCTGCGAACATGCTGGCAAGACGGCTAATCTGAACAAGATGGGTTAGCTCGATTTTGTTCAGCATATTATTTTCTTTGCATATGCAGTAAGTGTGGGAAACTATCTGCATTATAAATGAGCTACTCCAAAAACTGCTAGAGTGTGTCAAAAGTAATTCCATCTTTTGATGTTCCTAGTTGACCAAAATGGTACTTTTGACAGGAACTGAAGTGAAATACCTGAATAGCACCAATTCAAAACAAGAAACAAAGCAATCTTGTAAAGACCTGCTAAGCTTCCCTACCAGGTCAAGTACATTCAGGGAGAGGTAAGACTAGGAAGGGGACTGTGGACATCCTTCTGCTTATGAAAGGACAATTTCCTATTCTCTTCTGTTCTTTGAAAAGGGCAAGAACCTTTCATCTTCTTAGGTGCCATGTGTTGCTCCTACAGTAATGGATGCTTCTTAAACTCTGGTCAGAGACTTGCCTCTACCTACTCTCATGGAAGTTTCCACACTTACGTAATTTCCCTTGCACTACACATAACTTCATTCCTGTCCAGTAGCCTGGAGTGATCCAAAATGTCAGTAAGACTATGGAAAACAAAATTCACCGTCTGAGTTAACAGTGAGCAGTGAGATAAAGATTGGGCATACCTATAGCCTTATGCATAGTAAGGGGCCCAGAGATGGCCAGTTAGAGCAAAAAGTCCCTAATCTCACCTTTTAAGAGAAATTCAAATTTCAGCTTGTGTCACCTCAGATTTCCAAGAGATATTCCCACACCCTATATTGCAGATGACAGTCATAGCTATCATTTCACTGAAGTGTCTGCAATATTCATGCTGCATTTTGGTGCAGTCTATAATAAAGTGCTTATGTGGAGCCTGTCAGATATGCCCACTCTCATTTATGTATTTCTCACTGTAAAGATTCACAAAACACTGAGTAAAACCTTCTGTTTAACATACAGAAACATATAAAATCCCTCCAACAACACATTGCTATATTGTACACCATACCGCAGCCCTAACATCAACTCATAATTTTCATTTAGTACATCCTATATAAACACCCTCAAACAATGCATTTGAAATGCAAATGTACAGGATAAAACATAATGAAATAACGTTATATATCTATATAGTATAATATAATTGGTCTATACAATACTAAAACGCTAGTAAATGCAACAGGGTTTACCCGGGGAGATTTTTAGCTCATTCCCACATACGTTCCTTAAATCTACTTTGTCCCTTGTGGCACAGAAGAAAATCAGCAAGATGGGAAAAGTCCTAGGGAAAACAGAAGGTGTACATTAATTTCACACCTAATTATTAATTAATTTGCTCAGGCTCTGCTGGAATAATCAGTACTTGAACAGCTTTACTTGTTCCAAATGAGCTGCTGTAGTGTCTCTGTTTAAAATTCCAGGGGGGTCACAGTTGCAACAGGCTGAATAGTAATGATTGCAGGGAGAGTGAGCGGGAGCCTGAGCGTCCTTCCATGGGACTTGTAGCACATGCTTTTATAGTACCAAGCATGACTAGGTCACTAACTTTAGTGTAGACAGATGTGATTTCTTTCTGATATTTGAGTTACACTAGCATAAAAGTGAAGAGAAGGAGGATTCAGGCGAAGTAAGTCCCTTGGTCTTGTGTTGCAGTTAAATAGTTAAGTTTTAAGACAAAGCCAGTGTTACTGACATTGGAAAAAACATCCAGGACAAATTTATCACATAATGTATTATGAACCAAGACTTTGTTGCTCTGATACAAGCAATATGTAGTGTTGGGAGATGGCATGTTCTGCTAACTTATTAAAGAACACACAAATAATCTTTGACAGATAGATGATGTGAAAGGCTGGCTGAAATTTTCCTACAGGCTGCCTCTTTCAGATAAAACTTCTAAAATACAGTGTATATAAGCAGTTCCTTGTACATGTGATCAAGATTGCCTTTCACTCCCTTTTGTACCTCATGTAGGTTGTAATTTGCTATAACATGTCTGATAAAAAGCCTTTCATGTATAAAATATAAGTGACAACTTGAAAAAGTATTTTATGCTTATGTAAAAACGCAACACATCTTCTACATCCTATTCTTAGCATTTTATGCTATGTATCAGAAATTGGTATAAAAACTGTCATTGACCTAAAGAGAATTGACTGAAGAAAGAGGAACATTTGAAAAAAGGAAAATATTTAGGACCAGATTCAGAAGGAACTCTGGTATAAACAGGAACTGGCAAACCTTATAGCCCAAACTGAAAATTAGGATGCATCCTGTTTGGCTCTAAGATCCCCAAATGCCTGCACACATCTTTCTGCTTCAGTCTCACATTGCTCACTGATGCTCTCTAGCTCCGCCCTAGAAACTGGGAATTCAGCACAAACATGCTCTTAGGAGAGTTTTAGAGTTGGTGAGGAGTAGGTTAGGCTGAGCAGGACTTTTGTCTTCTGATGAGGCAAAGGTGGTCAGGATCTGCAGTCAGGATCCACCAAAGGCGATCAGGATCTGCCAAAGAGGGAAGGAAAGCCAACAAGGGGGAGCTTGGCTCTGCAGAGCCACTGGGACACTTGGGTAGGAGTGAAACGATAGGATTGTCTCTCCTGTCAAGACTGATCATGCATTTTATATTAAACACTCACTGGACTTCAGAGTAATAAAAGGAGAAGTACTGACACTCCCTCATCAATACTTAACCACAACACCACAGTCAAGCTCTATCCCTGCATGCGCTTCTCAGCTGCAGGACTTTAGCATTGCTTTGGGAAACCTCCTTCCCCTCCCTGTGGTGCTCACATTATGGACTGCTGAGAGGGACTTTGCTGACAGAGGAAGGTTTGGGGTCCCTCAGGCTGGAAGATGCTTAGTATGCAGATCTACCACTGCTCATCTCTCTTCAGATAGAGCGAGGGCATGCTTATTCAAGCAGTTTTGATAGGCATTTACCCTAAGGAGAGAGTATGGACTCTGGATACCAGAAGTAGAAAGAGGCACATACCTGCAGCCCTGAATAAGAGACCTAAACTCCAGAGTAGGATTTGAGGGACAGTCCTTCATTTTATATTTTCTACTTGCATCTTCCTCGTTCAGTATATTACGGGAAGGCAAAAAAATTAGTAAGAATGAGCTGAGGGACTTGGGACACTGAACCTTCCCATGCACTGCCTAAAAAATGCTATTTCAATGGTCACTTTTGGATATCAGGTCCCATTCTGGAATCAAGTCCACAAAATGAGAGCCATGCAGTATATTTCTGTAAGTAATTACAGTCACCTGCAGAAGACAGCTCATTTCAGTAAGCTTAGCTAAATATTTCAGTTTCTGACGGATAGGAATTGCAGTGCCCGGGTTAAAATACAAAATAAATCTACATATGGGTGAATAAGAGAAAGAATAAATGGTTCAGTTCTGCAAAGTGGGATTCTTGGCATCCATTGCCTTCAGAAACAACTGAGAATGTGCAATAATCCTCAGGACTGATCTTCAAGCAATGTCTGAGGCAAAGCATTACAAACATAAGCTGGTGTAAAAATTGGATGTAAAAACCATAAAATTCTAGCAGAGCTTATTTACCGTTTTATACCAAGATCTATGTTTGTATAAAATTCAATGAAAGTTGCACCTAAATTACCATGGGTTATTTCTTGAATAAAAAGTAGGAAGAAAGGGAATAATAATTTCCCTGCATTGTTATATTATTTTCATCACAGTAGGTAACCTACCTGTAATAATAAAAATGCAGCAACTCTGTATTGTAATGCTATGTTTATTGTATTGAGTTATATGCAATACAATACACATCAGTACCATATGGTGCATAAGCAGTAAAATAAAGAGTATGAAACACAACAGCATTACAATTATTTAGTGTTATAAACACTATAAAGCATCAGAGTAGCTTGCAAAATTATGCTGAAAACTAAGCAGTAATGCATTTTTAAAGTTTTTTGAGAACTTTGCCAAGAACTACTCAGCTGCAAGTATATCCTTCTTAAAACTGAGGCTGAATCCTCCACCAGTGTAAGTTAACATAGATCCATCAGCATAAATTAAGTTAATCAACATGCACCAGCTTAGAGTCTACATCCACATGGATTCTTCCCTTCAGATATAACATTTTCCAGTGCAAGCCCAGGAAACCGAGGTGAGCAGAAAGAGTGCACCAAAAGGGAAACAGACTTTAAAATAGTAATTAACACATTATTAGCACACTTTGCATTGCCATGGGAGCTCTCAAAGAATTCCAAGCAGAATAATCAGTCTTCAGTCAAGTCATTACAAGTTCACATAACCCATTTTACAGATGAGATATTATGTGAAAGGACTGAAGATTACACTCAGCCTTACCAAACCAGGATATACTCATATTTTCATTGGCCACAAAGCCAGGTTATGAAGTTCTGACCTCCATCACTGGCTGATTTCTCCCATACCAGAGTCACAGCTCTTTTGTCCCTCAGCAGCACTGACTTGTACACTGTAGGTCTGGTGCAGTAAACAAGACCATTTGCAAGTGGAAAAAAAGTATCTTCTGAATCAAGGGACCCAAGCCCCATTTTGTGTGGGACTGACTTCTGACTCAGGAGAACAGGGAGTCAGTGTATACTTTTTTCTGGCACTTGCCCCAAACAGCACAAGTATGCGGAAGTACAATTGCATGGATGGAGGACGTGGTTCCCTTAAAAAAGAATAGAAGAGATGAGTTTTCTGAACTGATGAGGAGGGTGGTTATACTTTTTTGCAGGCTGTTCAATTTTCTTCTGAGGTAAAGTTAATCTCTATCTTTTACTGAGATAGAGATTAGAAAAATCATGATGTTTCATGTCAAACAGGCTGTAACATTCAAAGTCCTGATTGGCAGGAGGCAAGACCTGTCCAACTGAACGTAGCTTCACACTCTTGCATCCTAAAGCACTGGCAAAGAGCCCTAATAATTTCTGTTACGCCTGGTCTGTGGATAGATTTCTTCATTTTGTTGCAAGCCATTTACTTTTTTTTTCTCAAAATACTAAAATAAAGCAATATATGGCTAATATTTTCTTTATTTGCTGTTATCTTTGGGGACAATGATTTAGTCTGGGATAAAATATGAGTTACAAAATTTGTAGCAGTTACTGTGGAGGTTTATCCAGATATAGAAGTATTTGTCTTATTTCTCTCTGAAATAAGTTTGACTTATAAAACCATGCCTCTATTAGAATTTTACTCACACCATGGGAGCACTAAAATAAATGTCAACAAAAATATTAAGTATTCTGTTTTTTACTTAGAGATTATTATTCAAGTCAGAGAAATGTATTTGCAGAGTTACTGAATCACATTCATTTTTAGCATAAAAATTCTCTGGAATTATACCAGAGATGAGGGTGGCATATTGACTTCAATAATACAAAACTGTAATACATATTTTTTCACTTCTTCAAAGAAATGAGATTCATTATCTTAAGGGATGTTTATGTGTTATCAGTGAAATTTCATTGCATAACAGATTCTGTTACACAACAATCTTAAAATCCATTTTCATTAAAAGATCATTTTTTGCGTGTGAAGACATTCAGGACCTGTGTTTTTCTTCATCAACCTTCTTTACTCCAGACACAGTATTTGTTCAGAGAAGCTCCAAAAACTTTTCTCAGATGTAAAATTGTGCTAGGATCCCAGACATTATCTAAGTGAAATGAAAGAAAAAGTTTAAAAATTGCTTTCTGGAATTCAAATAAACAGTGTTGTTACCAAGCAATGCTTTTACTATTTCTTTAAAACATCACTTTGATGTTTGAGGAGGTCACAGTTTGCTAGGACACAAAATATTTGAAAAACAAAGCACACAGCTCATGTTGCTGAAATTATACAGAGAAATAAAGCATGGCAAAGTATGGGCCAAATGTTGTCCTCCTAGGCAAGTGTTACAAAAGAGTATAGCTTCAAATGAGCAGCAAAGAGCATGATTTGCTTACTTCTCAAGCATTTTACAGCATTCCAAAAATGAAGAGAACAAAGTTTTCTGTGCGTCATATCTGGCTAGATTAATTTGTACTTCTAGAATAAACTCTTAAAAACAAGACTATAACTTATACTAACAAAAGAACATAAAACAACAGCTCACATAGCAAATGTCACAAGTATTTGACTCCCTGCAAATATTATGATTACAGAAAGCACTTGGTGTGACCGTGCAGAGAGGAAATTGTATTGTGTTTGACAGTGGGATTGAGAACTATAGCAGGATAGGCCACTGGATAAGGAGAGCTGCAGTTTATCTGGACGGATACAATTTTCAGAAGACAGATGGAAAACAGAGGATAGAGAAGTTGTGGTGGCTCAACAGAAAACCACTTATACAGGCTTTATAGTACAGATGGCATAATAAAGGAAGTGATAGCAATGATATATTTTAGGGACAGCTAAGACGAAACAGAATAGCAGTCGGTGTCTGCAACAGAACGCCATATTAGCAACTCAGAAGAGCTGATGAATGAATTCTGAAACATCAGTGTGACAGGTGTAGGAATTAATGCTAATCTGGGGAGGAAATCCATTTTGCACCTCCCTTGGCAGCTATGCAAACCCCTTCCTCAAAAGTTGCCTTTCTGGGACAGCAGTATCAGAACCTGGGCACCTCTCCTGGATGTGTTGCGAGAGCAGACAGAAGCTGATAGAAGACACACAGGTATAAGAGTCACCTCACATTATGCTGGCCTGGAGTGAAAGATGAAGAGGAGAGTCCTGCTGAAGAGATGTCTTTGCTGTCTTCCATGATTCTCCACTCAGACTGCAGCTGGGATCTGCAAGTCCCTGACCAGGCAACTGCTATCAAAATGAAAGGAGAAGAAAGTTTGTTTCCTATTTCTAATGTCGATGTAATTGCCTTGTCTCAGTAGCAAAAACATTTCAGAATTAATGCAAAGTGTATTGAGTCTAAGGCTTCTGAATTAAAAACCTGTGATGCTGGTGTGAGATACAGTTGGCCTGAGTGACTCTAGCAGTGACTATAAATAATTAAGATCAAAGGAGGAATGGAACTGAAAGGAACCCCATAGACATGCTATAATCTTCCCTCAGAGATCACAGATATTTGTAGTGCTTTGAAGTGCTAATGTAAAGCCCACAAATGAGCTAACAGTTCAATTCAGAAAACATACATGACCCATACTTCACTGAAGTCAATGAAATAGAAAACTTCAACTGCAAGCAACAGTGAAATATAATTAAAAATATTTAATACTTTAGGAATATTTCTTTACCTTCTGAATTTTTACTAGACAAAAAAAGAAGTAATTCCGTGACCCCAAGTCAATGTATTTTCTTCATATTCTGTGGTGATATTGCACATCATATGTCCACAACTACAATATCTATTCCATCAAAGTTTGATTTTAGCATATTATAAACAGCCATAAATACAAATACTTTTACATTGAAAAAAATGCCATATTCCAGGTCGATAGGTTCAAAAGCCAAGACATCCACACAACTCTTGAATATTGCTGCCACCTTCAGGAAACACAGGATAAAAAAAGACCAAAATATTAATTAGAAAAGAAATGAGAAATAAATCAAACATTTATGATATCAGTTGGTTAGTATATTGTATTTATGTGACATTAATTTTCATAATGGAATATAATGATAATTTTATTATCCTCAAATTTCCAATACAGAAGTTAGTCTAATGTTGAGAGATTTGCCTAAGGCTAATCAGAGCCAGTGACACATGTGTCCTTAGCTCCCTGCAGTTTCATGAAAAAAGATTTGTGGATCAGAAAATCATTTTACTGGCATTTGTATATTCATATTGTCATTGAAGCTTATTTTGTCTTTGATTCATTGAGGCAGTTACTTAGCATTGAAGTGTGGATTTAATCGCCTGTAGTGAATCTCAGTTCTAGTAGCTACTTTTACAACCACATGCAGAATATCTATTGAAAACTACATCATAAAAATAAATTTAGAAAAATCAGTCTATGTATTCACTAGGTTAAATTTTTAATCCATAACATTCCCAATTTTATTTTTTGATTCTTGTAGGAGCTTACATGTGGTTTGTATCAGCTTAGCTCTCAACAGTAAGGTTCAAACTCATTTGATGTAATTTTAGACTGAAGTCATGATAGTTTACTTCTTTTTCTTGTAGTGGAATCAATGTAAATTCTGTATAGGTACGTTTTAACAGAGGCCTTCCAAGTGGAGCTGATAGTATGAAGTGATCCAACCTGAGACCCTCGTGCCCATTTACCCACCAATTCCTTATTCTTTGTTTTAATGGAAACATCTAGGAATGGGTTAGTATTTCCCCAGAGTGCACAGAAAGGAAAGGACATATGTTCTCCAAAATAGAAAATTTCCTTTGGAGATTATTTTAAAAGACTTTCCCATCAGCAGTAGTATTTAAAGCTGTTTCCTTTTTTATATTTATGATTAGATTATGACCTAATGAACTTTCAAAACATGTTCATTGTTCCTCCAAATTTGGGAAACTCCCATGATTAGTGATGTGAAAGGGCAACAAATGCCACACTGGTCATAAAAGGGTTGATGAAGTGTCTTCATATTTTATTTGGGGGCTCAAGAACTGCTTAAGGGATGTCAGAGTATTCAGAAAGGTGGGGTAGGCTTCTTGGGTTAGCTCCAGAGCCAGATTTCACACTTATTTCTCCTTTCCTGATGTTTACCTTAGTCCTGGTTTGGGAAACTCTAAGTGGTCTTGATTTAGCTCTGGAATGGAGGATAGAAAGTTGGTTTTGTTATGTTTTTAATTGAGTGTTGTTTCCCCTCCCCTTTAGTTCCTTGGTATATACTCCTTTGAAAACTGTATCAGCCAATGAAAGCATGAAGTGAGATTTCAATACATACTGGTTATAGTTAAGCTATTCTTTCAGATATCAAAAACCAACCTCTTCAGTTCACTAAAACAAAAGTCCTACCTACCCAGTTGCTGAAATTCTTAGTTAAACATTCTTGGAGACACTAATGCCATGTATCATCTAAATAAAATCAAAATCTCTCCAGACCTTCCTGTGCCATCCGCAGAAAGGTGGTCTTGTGAACAGTTAAAATGAAGGAAAAGAGAGCAGGGCAGAACAGAACAGACAGTGACGAAAGGAGAGGAAGTATGTCCTTGGTGCAATGACATTAGCACTAAGACCAGACGTTCCCATTACTGCCATTAGCTGCCAAGATTACTTTGTTGCCCACGGTTCCTCCTTTCTGAACTGTCATATCGGAGACACTACAGGAATGTTTTAAATTTACAGAAATTTGGAATTAACTAGTAATTCAAATTTTGGAACATGTTCAAGGCATGGGGAGAGAATCTTATTAATCAACAGGTACAAAAATTAAACTTCTCTGTAATATGTAAATCACAGAAACACAGAATCACTTGAGTTGGAAGGGGCCTTAAAGGTCATCTAGTCCAACTCCCCTGCCATGGGCAGGGACATCCCCCACTAGACCAAGTTGCTGAGGGCCCCATCTAACCTGGCCTTAAGCGTCTCCAGGGACAGGAAATCCACCACCGCTCTGGGCAGAATCACTCATGATGAAAAACTTCTTCCTTATATCCAAATGATTCACATCCCCATAATATTTCACAATTTGAAACTTTGTTTACCTAATATCCTACACATTCTAAGAACTGGTGCACTTGCTGTCCCCTCTAAGTTCCTAAAATCACAGAAGTCAGCACTGTGACTTTCTATGAATGCTGAAATCGTAAAAATAATTTTTTGTATCTCATGTCTTCCTGAGCTACAGTTAGGAACCTGGGGCTTTCCTGTTTGTACAATTGGGACAGACACCTGAAGTATTTTTGCTGTGGAAAAGCATGCCTTTGTCTAAGAGACAATGGAACTTCACCAGCATGAAATCCGCATGAGCAATTTCACAGTGATTGCAGCCTTTCTCATGTGACTGACACCCATTCATGTAAACATAATGCACTTCAGAACAGCCTTGCTCACTCTGGATTATCACCCATAGAAAGTATCTACCTGGATGCACCCTAATGATCATGTCAGATGGCACCGCAGATCTGCCAGCTCAGGAGAAAGGGCTCCAGGTTCCAATTGCTGCAAAAAATTGCAGCAAAAGAAGCTG
Source organism: Aegotheles bennettii (assembly GCA_013398125.1). Taxonomy (NCBI): domain Eukaryota; kingdom Metazoa; phylum Chordata; class Aves; order Caprimulgiformes; family Aegothelidae; genus Aegotheles; species Aegotheles bennettii. The sequence goes on along the minus strand of VZRW01006789.1, from coordinate 44,314 downwards.
GATGAAACACTGAAAGTGGAAAAGAGTAGAAAGGAATGGAAGGATTTCAGAAGCATCACAGGTACCATGAGCACACCTTCCTGTGATGTCACTACAGCTGCAGTTTGTCTTATAAGGTGTTTTATAAGATAGGAAAGGCATTTTAAAATGGAGGCTTTTTAAGTAAGGACTAGGAACGCTGAATGTTATGTATATTGAATTTCTTTATTTCATACCAGTCATGAAATTGAGGTTCTGTCCCTCGAATGAGTGCTTGTGAAGTGACAGAGGAATTAGAAGTTTTGTACCACAGCACAGCACTTCTCAGAAAAGAAGCAAACTTCTCTATTGACTGGAGGAGCCTTGACTCCAGGAGAGGAGCCTGGTTTGGACCAAGAATAAGCTGCTGTCACATGGTAACCATTCCGAACAGTGCACGAAGAATATGTGGAGAGCACATGGCCGAGCTAACAGGACGCTGGTGAGTCCACTCCAGATCCTCTGTAAGCAGCAATCTGCAGACCATTGTTCCAGCTTTTGTTTTGTGGGTACCTGAGGGCACTGGCCACTTTAAAGCTCTGAAGAGAACAGCGTTAAATGTACCACAGATCCATTGCTATAAATAAAAATCTGGTTTCTGTGGAACTAACAGTAAGACGGATTTGTTTCAATTCCTGAACCACCATTTTTCCACAGAAACACTGCATTTTACATAGAATCATAGAATCATTATGGTTGGAAGGGACCTCTGGGGTCATCAAGTCCAATCTTTATTCCATCATATTCCTAACCATTGGACCATCAGACCTCAAGTGCCTCATCAACTCATTTTTTGAACACCCCCAGGGACGGTGACTCCACCACCTCCCTGGGCAGCCTATTGCAGTGCCCAACCACCCTCTCAGTAAAGACCTTCTTCCTAATATCCAACCTAAACTTCCCCTGACCTAACTTGAGGCCAGTTCCTCTCGTCCTGTCATTAGCAATTTGGGAGACCAACACCAGCCTCACTACAACCTCCCTTTAGGTAGCTGTAGAGGGCAATAAGGTCTCCTCGCAGTCACTTCTCCAGGCTTGGCCCCAATGTGCTAGTAGTCCTACAGTAAGACAGTGGATCCCTACCTTTAGGTAGAGCTCTGTTAACTGAGAGGGCGACAGATTCACTCAGGATGTGAGTCACTTAGTCATGGAAGATGAGCATTACCGACATGAGGAGTAAAGGATGAAAAAGCAGTGTTCTACCTCACATGCTGGCACTGTCAAACATCATTATGGGTGTTTATTGTAACTCATTTGTGCTTGTTACAGCCAAGCTAATGGAAAATGATTTCAAATCAAAATGCTTTCACTGGTTGGTGTTACGTCTTTATTTGTTGAATGGAAAATTATCCGATTTGCTCTCTTTGTAACATTTCCTCCATCCCGGGAGGGGATGGAGAGTTGAAGAGCACTCTAAAATACCTTGGCAGTCATATTTTTACTTATGGAGACAATCTGCTCCCCCGATGTGAGCCTGGAAGTAACGGCACGAGCCTATTCCCTTGGTTCCTGTGGAAGCACCCACCAAGGGCTGGGCAGAGGCGAGCCCCGACACCCCAGCCCGCAGCGGGGAGAGCAGAGTCACCCGCGGCCGGACGCCCCCTGCGGAGGAGGCCGCTTCATGACCGAAACCCTCGCCAGACCCCTGGGGTTGCCGCCCTGTCGCCCCCGGCGCCGGCCGCCCCGGGGCCGGGGAAGCCTGCGGCGACGGAGGGCGCTGGCGGGGGACCGGGGTCCGGAGCTAACGAGTGCCCAGACCCCCTCTTCAGCGCGGGCTGGCAGGGCGACAGCGACTCGCCCGGCCGGGCTCGGGG
>VZRW01006789.1:0-42224 GCA_013398125.1 Aegotheles bennettii | reverse complement strand
AGGGAAGGGATAGGCGGGGGAACGCGGCCAGTGCGGCCGGGGAAAGCCCCTGTGTGCTTCAGGGGCTGCGTGAGGGCGGGGCCGGGGCGGGCGCAGCCCCCGCTCCTGGCGCGGCTGGGGGTGCGGTCACCGCCAGAGCCCGGCACGCCGCTGGAATAATTGGCGATAAAATGCAGAGGGGGCAGGAATCCTCGCACTACTCGTGTGGCTTTTAACTGCTGTCTCTGGTTTGCTCCTAAAGTCACCCGGTTTTTGGTTCAAAACGTGTCCCGAGCCAAGGCCTGTGTGGGGGTGACCGCCGGGCCCCGTCCAGAGCCTCCCGCGGGCTCTGGGCAGGGCTGGCGGGGGGGGTCGGGCTGGCACAGACGGGCTGGGGCTTCTCAGGGAGGAACCGGTCATCTAAAATGTGCATGGAAACCGAGGGGGGTGTGCTGCCAGGGGAAACCTCTACAAACCGATTTTAGGAGAACTATCTCTGTTGGTGATTGTATAAGGCAAATAAGGCTTTTCAAAGCAAACGGGAGGTGAAACTGCAACATTCCTGTAATTGGTCTTTATAACACTCCTGGTGGGGCTTTGCACAGGTTGCCAGCGAGTATCCAGGTACTTACACTTTTAAAAATGCTTAGTTATATCAAAATAGTAAGTGAGGGGTTTTGCAGGTGGTTAGGATAATACAATGTTAAGGTCAAAACACCAGACTTGGGAGAGTGGTGTATATAAACCTAAAAATGCATTGACTTTGATTAAATATCTCCAAACTACAACTTATAAGAAAGAGGAGTTACGATCAGGGAGTTAAGATTAATACAAGGAATATATTTTTTAGAAAATATTTAATTTTAATGCTATTTTTCATAAGATTGAGTTAATGTTGAATTGTGTTTGATCAAAATAAAATGTTCGGCAGCTGTGCTACTTACCATGGAGAACTGGTAGCTTAAGGAACCATTACCTTTCCTAAAGCGTAACTCCTCCAGCTGGTGCTATCTGGTGTTGATTTTTCTGTTATTTGATACTGTGTAAGTCTGAAGAAGTGATTTATTATATTGTCTCTTCCAAGTGTGCATATTGTTTATTCACAGGTGCTTAGAGTGTCTTCAAAGATACATTTTTGAAAAAGTTAAGGGTCTCTAAATCATTCTTCCTCAAACAGACTAGAAATATATAAGCTAGAATTGCCACTGGGTGTTGGAAGTATTCCTCAGCATGTAAAGAGGGTTAAGCCATGATGTTAGGTTAATTAATTAATCAAGATAGAAATTGAGATTTGGGTTTTTTTGCAGCCCTTGAAAATTAAACTCGTAAGACACTGTCTTCTGGACTTGACAGTTTCTCACTGCTGCTGCTCCCCCCAGTTTTTCCAACTGTAGCTGTAGTGTTAAATTGGCAGGACTGTGCCAGGTCACTGCAGTTTATTACCCCAGGGAAATTAAACAGTTCTGACAATTGCACCTGGCCCCTGTTTGCAAAAACCGATCATGCACATGGCAACAGCTCTGAGTAGAGGGATCCAGAAATCAAAACTGAGTAGTATTGTGGATAAGAAGAAGCTGAGAGACTTGTAGAGGTTTCTCATCAAGATACAGTCACAGGAATATTCAGGGTTTTCTTAATGCAATGTGTCATTTAAGAATATTGAACTAAGATAACAGGTTTATTGAAACTGATTTGATTATTTTGTTTTCAGTTTATCTGAAGATTAGCCTTATCAAAAGTTTCCTGTCTGTGGTCATGTCTTTTGATAGCATAATCTCAGATTGTTGGTAACCGGAAAAAAGTGGCAATTTAATGGGTTTATGCTTCTCTTATCAACTTTAGGGGAGAGGGGAAAAAAAACAAAACTAAGAATGCGCGTTACTCTTACGTTTGCTTTATACAGATGTCTCACTTTACAAGCGAAGATGAAGCTCTGTTACAATCTATGCTTAGACAATTGCTGCAGAGTGTGAAGGAAAAAATCACTGAAGCCCCATCAGCAGAATGTGCAGAAGAGATTCTCTTGCATTTGGAGGAAACAGATGAGAATTTTCACAAGTAAATACATTTTTGCTATTTCTAGTATTTGCAAGGAGGTGAAATCTGTTGAACTATGTTATTCCTGTGAAATGTTTACAATTTATATTGCTGTGTGAATGTGTTTGTATTTATATAGATAGGCACTCCTGTCACTAATCAACTCTCAGAAGATGCTAAATTAGAGAATAAAATAAATTTTGCCATTTTTCTGTTTATTTTTTTTTCCTCCACTCTTGGTAATACATTGTTTTTACAGTATAGTAATTGTTGAGCTGTTTGTGAGAGAGGAACTCAAAAAACTACCTAACTTAGCCAACACTGATGCCTGTGTACATGTAATGTACTATATGCACATGCGAACCAAAGCTGGAAGAAATCCTCACTAAAGGCTGTCAGGCAGTGTTTTTGGCACCTGCTAGACAATATAATTTTGTTTTTTCAAAGAAAGTTAGATTTTCAGAAGGCTATTTGGCTTCCATATTAGGTTGTTCTGTCTGGCTTATATTATTGAGCCCTTATATCAGGTAGGCATTCTTTTAATTTATGTTTTGAATAAAGAGAAATGTATCCCCATCACACTTGCTAAATCAGACTTGACAGTGTGAACTCACTTGCATCCGATCTAGATTTCTGGACCTCATGCTCCTCGTTTTCTTCCATGGTATTCTAACTTGTTTATTTTTATTTTTATTTTTTTTTATGCAACAGGAGATTTTTAACATGGGTTTATGACAAGTCAGGATAATATCAAGCTGAAATTACCTGAAGACATTTTAATAACGATCAGAGTTCTGTGTCCTAACTTCTGAGAAAGCTGGTTCCCTGCCATTTTTTTCAGAAGTGGCACTATCTACATGCTCTTAAATTTGCCTAGTTTTTAACATTGCTTTGCCAATGGTAGAAGTTAGGTAAAAGTAAGTAAGTGAAATAGAACTAGGATGTATTTAAAATTTCACTATAATTTTAAAACTTTTGTTGGTAGCCTTGTGAATTTTGAGCACCGGGTTACCAGGTGACAAGCGTGAGAGTAAAAAAAGTTAGCTATAAACATATCAAAGTTAAAAATGACATGTAATTTTGAAAGAAAAACATTTTTATTTAAAGGAAGACATGTACAGTAAAAAAACCCAAACAACTAAAAATCTATGAAATTACTTCTGTCAGTATTTCTTCTGAGGACTTATTAGGAGAATACCCAGGATGCGAGAGTAAAGTCTACAACTGGTAGAAACAGTGTGTACATAGCTTTCCCTTTTAGAAGAGTGAAACCATGCCATCCATTACTCTTTCTGATATGTTAAAAAATTCATGATCCTAAAAATGCTTTCTTTTAATGAGAAAAGTTTTAACTTACGTTTAATGGAAAATCAGGTGTTGCTTTAAATACAGAATGTGAGCATTACTCTCCGGTGCTGGAATATTTCTGGAGATATTCTAGTCTTGCTCATGACCCATGGCAGTATAGATTGGTTTTCATGGAAGGTCAGAGAGGTCAGATGGCAATTTATTAGTGAGACCATTAAGAAACTTTCTGCTTGACCCTTAACCTACCCATCCAGATTGGAAGCTCCTTTATTAGTAGTATATGCTTTTGGATTGTCCAATACGCTAGTTCAGCTCAGCATTTTGATCAGTGCTGTTTCTGCCTCGTGGTTATTTTGCCTCGGTAATTTTAGTCAGATTTTGAGGCCTTTGTTCACACTTTGATGTAGAAAAGGCAGAAACGTAGGGTTCTCAGAAAGCTAATTAAAGGAGAATTGAATCAAGTTCAAAATTTACATGCAGTAGTAGAAATCAGGACTTTTAACAACATAAGTAGCATGTTTTCTGTTGTATTTTTTCCTTAAATTAAAGTTCTAGAATTTTTTAACACTTTTTTTCCCCTGGTGTTTCCTTTGTAAGTCCTCCCAGGTCAGTCTGACTTGATTCTGTATGTGAAGAAGTAGTTTTATCATTGCTGAAAAGTGTTTGTTACAAAACATTTTTAAGGTGGAAGAATGATGCAGAAGATCAAGGCTAGGACATCAAGCAGACATAAAATTAGTGGTGTGAATAATGGTGTGAATGCTGTGTATTTCAGAGCTAAGCAGTCACTGCAAAAAATGGGTACCCTGGAAACGTTACTGTCGTAAAACAAATGGGAGGAAGTTTTACAAAAGCTTTCATTCAGTGGAGTGTTGTGTGCTATTTCATTATTGCAGAAGTAAAAAGCTAGCCTTGAAGACAGGAAAATAAACATGTTTGCATCTTTCTTGAGATGTATTTCTGTTACTTTCACTGAGGACAAAAGTGATGTAGGAATGTGAATAAGTGGGAAATAAAAAAAGGACTTATACCTGCTGGAACTTGAGGTAGGCAATCCAGTGAGGAAGTGCGTATCATGATCAAGACAATTTTCTGAGCTAATTTTTTTTAATATGTTTTAAATGTAGCCTAATTATTTTTTTTAAATATCCAAGAAAGTAAAAAGCTGCTGCCGGTTCCTACAGTTGCTTTTGTTTGCATGTGCATTTTGTAACTTGGACTCTGTACATACGTGGTGAACTGACTTTTTGATTTGAATTTTTCTTGCTCTGTATTTATCCAAATTAACACAAAGTAGTTGCACATCTGTGTTTGATAATAATGAAAATATAATGATACATCTACTGTTTATGTAGGATTACTTTTTTGTGTTTTTGTTTGCCTTGGCTTTTATACTAATCAGAACACTAGCAAAAAAAAAATTGGTTATATATCCTGAGCACTACTTTGTAGCAATTTCTATAGCTAATACAGTCTGAGGACCCAGCAAGTGTCTTTTATTTGAAATTCTCCTCTGATTATTCTTTTGTTTAAACAAGGTTTCGTGAGTATCTAATAAGAAGAGTACGAAGTGCCAATTTCATTACGTTTAACATGCACATGTAATCACAGACAGCTAGTCTGTCCGTTTGACCGAGATCCTCTGCATACTGTCATGATACAGAGATCTTCATAAGCCTTAGACATGCTCATATGCTAGAATTTATAAATTGTGTTTTCTGTGTTTCTTCTCATTTTGTGTGTATACTGCATATATAATAATACCAGATGAATATGCGGTAAGACAGTGCTGTGTTCAGGATGCTCCAAGTAATGTTTCTTTTGAAACATTATTCTTTCTCTTGGTATTCTATGATTTTTGTCTGCAAAACCTTAACCTTTTGTCTGAGTAGATTTTTACATTTAGAGGAAGCACAAGGGGAAATCAGAAACTATTTGGTATTGTTTCTTCCTGGAATATGCTGATAGTGACCATACTGAAGAAAATCAAAGGTTATTGTGGTTTTTTTACACCGTTGAAGTTTGTCTCCGCAAGTCTCAAACTCTGAAGTAACAAGTCTGCTGGGAGAGAAGATAGCTAATGCTAATACAATATAGAACATGTTTGGTGGTGAGCTCAAGAAAATCATTACATTTTGATTTTGTGTGTTTGTTGCAGCTATGAGTTTGTGAAATACCTTAGACAATATATAAATAATACCGTGGGATCTGTGATTGAAGAAGAAACAGAAAAACGTACTTCTGCTCAAAATCAGGGTGAAGTATCTGGCTATGACACACTTGTCCATCATGTTACTAAGAAGACCCGTGAATCAAAAGAGTGAGTGTATTTCACATTTTTTGTTTCTTCTTGGTCTTTTTCTTCCTTTCTTCTTTCCAGAACTTGTTCTGAAAAAATAAATTCTAGACCAATGGTTAACAAAAGTGATTCTTTGCTTTCAAAAATTAGTGATAAGCAGTTCGGATATTCCCACCTGCCTTACAATTTGTCATGCTTTGTCTCATTCTGGAATTAAGATTATGAATTACTGCATAAGATGACGGGTAGCAATCTATGAAGTTTTTGAGGTATCTAGGGCTGGAGTTGGGCAGAGGTAAGATTTGAGAGAAGAATCACTACTTCATATTGCTTCACTAGCTGCAAATTAAATTCATTTGTGATATGGAAGTTGGCCTAAAGGGAAAATTGGTTTTATCAGGTATTACAGTTAGATAATTTCCTTAATTGAAGAGTCTGCATGACAATCTTGTTTCTAAAAAAATGAAAAAATGATAAATTAGAATACACATTTTTTTTTTTTTAAGATTGCTTCCTTGGATCTAGCTAGGTGTCCTGTGAGAGTAGTATGTTTAGTCAGATCTGTTTTCATTGACTAGTTTAAAAATTGAAGTTTGACCTATCTTGCGTCATGTTTTAGTGTACATGCCAAGATAATTCTGAAGTGCTGTCCGTATAATGTAGAATTGGTATGCGGACCAACTGTGTATAATTATCCAAGATTTTTTAATTCAGACTGTCAGATGGCCAGAAACCAGTATGTTAGTGTGCAGAACCCCTTATCAGCATATTACATTGTCTATGGTCAAGATTAATTGGCTTTGAACACCATATTTAGTAAAGAAGCCTTAAATATAAAAATCTCTTTGAGTACCAGTTAAATTCTCCTCTTAGTCATTTCTTCCCTACTAACTTCACCTTCCTATGGACACTGAAATAACTTTTCCTTGGAATACAGCGGCTGGCTGATAGCTCTTACTGAATTTTCATGCTTTGGATTTCAAATTGCATAGGCAGATAATTGCCACAATGCTTTAAAGTAGTGGTCAGTAGTACTTAAAACACGCATTTTAGTATATACGGCTGCTATTTCCAGAAAACAGGTAAAACTTCAAAAGTTTAATCTATGCATCACACTGGTTTTGGATTTCTGTACAAAATCTTTATCATAATGCTTAAAGCAGTACTGAGAGTATTGTTTCTTTAATGAAAACAGACAATATACTCTCATCACAGTGAATCAGGTCCTTGTCTCTCTATTTTTAATTGTCATGGAGAACCATGATGAGGGCTTTATTGAGGTTGAACCATTACAATATGAAACCAATGAAATAAAAGTGAGCACCTGAAATGATTAATGTTGAAAAATGAGAAGCAACCAACCAATCTCCCACTATTTTAGCATCAGTGGTCATTTTTATGTGTTGCAGAGGAAGAAAACAAAAAAGACAATTTTTGTTCCATGTATTTTAGCCACTAAAATGATTTTATACACGACTTCACCTGAACTATTTTTTTCACTCAAATTTAACTTCATCCCCATCTGTCTTTTTAGTAGAACGAGGATTTTATTGTGATGCCTGTTGTTTACTATGTGTCCTCAGCAAGAAAGGAATTAAAAGACAGTATGTTTTTGTTCTAGAAGATTTTATTTTCTGTTTGTTTTTAGGAGGTTTCTTATCTAGAAGTACACAGAAATGTGTTTGATGAACCATGCTTTTATAGGGTTCTTTGCTTGTCACCTGTCTGCAAGCATTCTGAACTCTGATGGAGCATTGTTGAGTCTCACTGTAATGGTCTTGATATCATTTAGGGATCATTCGGTGCTCCAGTATTGTTGCTTGCAATTACTCATTTTCTGTGGTAGGTAATATGCTTAAAGGTATTTATGGAGAAAAAGGTATTAAGGAATTTATCTTCTTAGTGATGAATTCTGTATTTTCATAGCACAGTCATTTATGCTAGAAAATGGCTCTTAAACAACTACACTTGGCTTTTATTTCCACCTAGAAAACAGATGTTAGAATGACTGTTTTTCGAATTATGCTGTTTGTTTTGGGGATCAAGACGTTAGGGTTTTTGTACTTATTAGAGTTGGTAGAATAAGCTCCAATGAACTAAATATGTCTGTATCTTATATTTTTAATATGAGAAGTAGGAAGATATTAAAGCACAGTATGGTAAATGATATCTTTGGTAACTGTAAAATAAGTAATAGTAGCCTTAAAGTAAAAAATAATGTAAAATAAAATACCACATTTTACATTAGGATGTTTTTCTGAAGCAGATTTATTTTGAATTTTTTCCTTGTGGATATTATTATTACTCAATTAATGTAGCTTAGAAAAAAAAAAGGTTTTGTTGAAAGAAGATTATTTTGTGTGCACGACCTGTACTCAAGATCTTGAAGCAGGCTGATGTGTTCTTTTCTATTGCTTCTGCGCAAGGCTTATAGCAGAAGAAAAATTGGATGTTGAACTTGAGGAAACATAACCAGTAGCAAGGTTGAGAACTGGTCTGTTTTTTTGGGGACAGATTCTCCCTTTTGGTGTATTCACATTATTCTTTCTTAAGAACCTCCTAGAATAGGATTGTGATAGTGGTATTTCATTGAATGGTTTTAGAAGGGCAAAAGAAATTTTATTACAATTTAAAATACAGTTATCTGATACATTTAAGGTACATACATGTTTTGGTTTTGTTTCGGTTTAGCATTTGGTTTTCATTCATGTAAATTCAGTGAGTTCATGTCGAAGTAGCATTATGCCATATTCAGTTATTCATGATTTAGTGACCTTTTTTTTCTCATTAGTGATTTTTATGCTCTTTAATATTAAAATCATCTTTATTTGAAGGTACAGGGAAATGATGCATGCCTTGAAGAATGTCATGATGGTTGTGGTAGAATCTTTGATTAACAAGTTTGAAGAAGATCGGATGCGTAATAAGGAGCTGGATAATAAAACAAAGAAAGAATGTCAGAGTGATTATTACACAGACAACTGTTCTGACAGTGACTCCTCGTTCAACCAAGTACGATGTTTTCTCTCTGTTACAAAATAAGCATAGTACTGCAAATTGTTAAGTTTCTGCCAGTGAGATTGAGAACCAGCCCTAGAAAAAGATTCAGCTTTCCTATGTTTAATATATCCTAAACTGAATTAATTACCTTACTTTCACTCTGAAGTACTAAGCTTGTATTTGCTATCTGATCATAAGACAGCATATGCTAGATGAGATGAATATGATGCCCGTGTGCTCTAAAGTACCTATGCAAGTACTGCGTAGAAAAAAGATAATGGTAAAAGTGATACATCATCTAACTTTCTGTGATTTTACTTTAGGAGCCAAGTAATGTGCAGTTCGTTTCCAGGCTACTGCACTATGCTGCATTACTTACTGAATGAATTATTGTAAGGAATTTTCTGAAGATACAGGAAGGTTAAGTAGAGCAAAACAAAATATGTAACGAGAATTTTGTTGCTGTAAATTTAACTTAATAGCAGAAAACATTTAGAATGTTGACTTAAATGTTAAATTAGTATAAATGTTGAGGTCCTAATTATTAAAAGTGAATTAGGTATCAGAAAGACTGATGATTTTAATCTTCTGCCGTTCAGTTTATTAAAATATTCTAATGATTATATTATAATGTGTATTACAGAGTTATACATTCATGAGTCAAGAACAGTTGCAGCTGCTTGTAGAAAAGCTTGACCCTATTCAGCCTAAGGAAGTAAGTTGCAAAGAAGAAACAAAATGTTAATACAAATGAATGTTTAGGGCATATTGGAAAACAGACTCTGTACGTATGAGTTTATGAGTGGAATCTTGTCTTTGTTGGTTCCTATATCTCTGCTTTAGTGCAGCAAGTGCTCTGCAGTGCAGTATTTCATCATTCATAGCCATCTGGTTCAAAAGCTAGTGTTGCAGCAAGTATCTTTTTTTGTTTTGTTAGGAGTTCATGTGCTACAGATGGACATTTTTCGTTTGGAAAAAGTTGTTCTGTGAGAAATAAAGTTATTGAAGCTTATTTTCCTGTATACCTTGCCCTTCTTGGTAACTTATGTGTTGTCCTTTGTGTTACTCCTATCAGAAGAGAGAGGTGGCTGCCGATCTTTCAGCAAGCTGTTGTCAGATGGAATATGTAAAGTGCAAGTTAGGTTTGCCTTCCTGTCAGTGGTAGTACTAGTTTGGGTCTCCAACCATGAATTGGCACCATCTGCTGATATTTTTGAAGCTTGGAGAAGCATAATTTTGAGAGTCCTGTCTCAGTAAAATTTGTTTGGGATTGTCTGGCAGCTGAAAAAGGCATGGTAGATGGGAACTGGAATAACTATTGTGATCGAGTTTTCTTAGAAAACCAGGTAAAAAGTCTGATGCTATTAGATACTATTAAAATTTCCTACGGTTTATTTCAGTAAAATGAAATAAATTACTAGAGATTACAGTTGTCTACAAATAGAACAAAAAAGTTATTTGAAATTACTTAGTTTATAACACTGGTGAAAATTCAGCAGTAAGCCATAGTGTCTAGTAACTCCGTTTCCACTTCCCCTTACTGACTTTAGAGAGCTGTGAGACACATTTGTAGTATTTGGCGATAGTTTCCTATATTCCTTTATTAAAAAATGTTTGATTACGAGCAGAAAATAGAACGTAGTCCAGGCATCTAGTAATGAAAACCTGTATAAAATGGTTTTGTTGCTTCTTCAAATACATACTTATTTTTTTTCTCAGTGTGTAGTGTTTTGTGTAAATCACCATAAAAATACAACAGAAGATACGCATTTTGGAATTCTTCATCTGTTCTACAGCCATATCTTGTTCCTTCCTTCCTTCCTCCAAATTATATTGTAAATTATGTATTTGAGATGTTGCTGTGAACAGATTTGTGGTGTTTATCTCTTCAACCACTTCAGGTTCGCCAAGAAGCATTGCAGACACTGTGCTTTGCCCCTCCCTCTGATATACTGAACTCTGAGAGTTGGCCAAATCTGCGTAAGCATCTAACGATGTCTCTGTCAGATCCTGATGCAACATTCAGTGTAAGCTGATGTTCTGTATTTAGTTATCAGGTGTGTAGCCTTAGTAAAGAGTACTGAAGAGGAATAAGAAGTTACGTATGTAGTATGAGTAGTCCAGCAGGGTCCCAAGACATTTTGTTACTTGTGTATGTATCAGATAAACTTTTTTTGAAGTAAAAGAACTATGATTCCAGTAGGCCTTGATTTAAAGGATTATAACAGGATTTCAGTAGGATTTTTAGAGACTGTAGTACTCATTTATGTATTTTTTTAAAGGGAATGAAGAGGTTTGAATGTCTTTTAGCAAAGAGATATTAAAAAAAAGGCAGAACTCTTCTATAAAGTATGTCATGTTAATATTTCCTATTTAAGTCAGGAGTATGTTCCACGGTGATGAGGAAATGATATATAGTAATATTTCACAGGCACTGACGAGGAAAAAAGGCAGCTGCTTAAACTGCTTTTAGGTTATTTACTATGCCAATTAAGCTTTTTTATCTTTTTTTCTTTGAATTTAAAAGTGATTATCAAATAAATATGAAAGTTGCTCCAGCTGCTATCATGTATTTCTCTTCTAGTTTAGATGGTCCACCATCTCTTTTGAAACAGTGTTAGTTACAAGTCATTGGTACATTTAATAACATAAAAAAATGAATGTTAATGGAAAAGTACAGTATTAGTCCCTGATCTGCGTCTTTGTATCTACGTGAGGCTTTGCATTGGTGCTGTCAGTTAAAGTATTTGAATAAAATCTCCTTTGAGCTGTAGGTTTCTGTGGTCCTAAACTGTATATTTTTATAAAATGTGTTTCACATATGTAGAGATATGTGAGCAGTATGTAAAAATTAAGAATAATGTCACTCCATATTGATTATTGTGCAATAATAATACACAGTTACATAACTATTTAATGCATTGCTTGCTTTTTCTCCCTTAGGAGAAAATTCTTAGGTTCTATGCAAAAGCCTTTTCTTCTTCTCCATTTAATATGACAAGAGAAGTCTATACAAGTTTAGGTACGTGCATTTAATTACATTTAAGACTTCATGAGTCAGGTACTTCCTGAAAATCAGATAACTTTTATAGTGAAGCTCTATAATACGATCTGTTTTGCCACTATTGTCATGAAGGTGAGGTGATTTTTCTTCCTCTTTTTTAGCAAGACACTTGGAGTCATACTTTCTTTCTGGAGAATATTCTTTTCGTATTTCAGCTGGTCTGGATGTATCTAACACAGACATAAATCGTTTACTTAAAAAGGTATAAATGAACCTTCCATACCTTTTTTTTTCATTAATGAAACATCATGCATAATTTATTTTTAAATTTTAATTAGAGTTATGTTTTCAGGTTCGCCTTTTAAATGAATACCAAAAGGAAGCTCCCTCTTCCTGGATTCGTCATCCAGAAAAGTATGTCAGCTTCAGAAACTTGTCACTGTTTCTTAATTTAATGATTTTTTACATATAATTAGATGCATATAATTTTAGAAAAAGTTGATTACAGGATACACTGGTCGGGGATAAGGGGGGAATATAAATAGAGGGTGGGAAATACAGAATATGGAAGTTGCGTAGGGGTAGTCACAGGTCATATTAAGCTGATAACTTTTGAAGTGTTCTAAGTGCTTTTTAACAAAAATAATTTGGATGTTTTACAAAGTAACAAGTGTAATAAAATATGTAATCATGTAGGAGAATACTCATGTACGTTGTTATTAATTTTATTCATGGTGATACAAGGAATTAATATCTTTAGAAGATCAAGTTAATGTTGGTATTTATGATTTATCTGAACAATGAGTTTTACCAGAAATTTGTTCCCAAGTATTACTGGTGAAAAGTTCAAGTGATTTTTGTTTTCTGTTCATTTTTTCTTATTTGTGTCTTAAGGTACATGGAAGAAGTAGTGGAGAGTACCTTGTCACTTTTGTCAGTAAAACACGAGCCTAATCATCCTGCCTCTCCAGATCTTTTGAGTCCAATCTACTTCTTGGCTCTGCTAGATATCAAAGCAGTATGGTTTAAAAAGTGGACGGTAAGCAAAAATACCCAAACGAACAACCCCTGACTTGTTCATGTCTGACATGTATTTTGAGAAGTTTGACTTATGGCTGTTGTTATCACAGACCTATTGTGACCTGATAACAACCTATAATGAGCACTGCAATTAAGGAAGTCTGGGGTTTTTTTAGGCATTTGTGTCCTTTACCCTTTAACACTACTCTGTTTCTGTTCAGTTACTAGTTTTCATAAAACGTCTGAAAACTTATTTTTGTACTTTGAGACTTCAGTCCCTTTGTCATAATTGACCGACAGCTATCAAAAGATGCAAATATTTTTCTGGAAGAAGGGATGAGTAGGCAAGTACAGTCATATATATGATATGCTGCACACAACTTGCTAACCTCCAGTGGACATTAGGGTTTTTTGCAGCCTGTCATGTGTAAACTTCTAATTTAAGATTTCCATGACAATATCAAAACACATAACTTAACATTTCGGCATAGTTATTGTTTTTATTGCATGTTCTGCTACACAGTTTTCTAATGGCGTATTTTTTTGTCACCTCCAAAGTACTGCAAACAAAAGGTTCAGTTGAGAATAATAATGGTTTACACAAGTTTGAGTTCAATACATTGAATATGTGCTGTGCACAGGATCCCTAATAGAATAGTGTCAGAGATAATTTCTATTTTTTAATTAAAAAATAAAACTTACATGTTTGAAGTTGACACTACGTCTTCTTTGTTATTTTAGCATGCATATTACAGCAGAACTGTGGTACTTAGGCTTTTGGAAAAGAAATATAAATCTTTGGTAAGTATTTCCAAAGGCAAATTCACTTGGAATATGTTCTTGCTTTGCACGTTGTGGTGTGCACATTTTTTTTCCTTTCTTTCTTTTTGTCAGAGCTGTTCCATGTTGTTTAGCTAGATGAGTCTTTTTTATTTTTATTTATTTTTTTAATTTCTCTTAGCTTAAGTGAATCGTTGTTAATTGCAAAGAAGGGTATGTGACCAGCTCTGAATAAGGGACAATTTGGATGTTTTATAGCACATGTTTAATTAGGATTATTATTTATTAATTCCTTCTGTTGCATTTGTGTTTAGAATAATTTCTGACAATGTATGAAAATAGCAAAATGGTGCATGAAAAAATATCATAAAACTCTATGCTGAATTTGAATTTTTGACGGAAAGAGACTAAAAATCACAATTATGTTCTTTAAGTTGTGATATGAAGCATTAAGTATTAAAGTGTCAGCAAAGTAAATCAAATTGGGAAAACATCTTTAGTAATGTAGGTGCTAATCCTATTGCATATTCTGTATTGGCAGATCTTTTCACTGGAATAGAAGTTTCATTGTTTTCAGTAAGACTAATATAGATGTGAGATCCATTCGTACAGACAGGACTTTGGCTGTGTTTTGTAAAATCTTCTAATACAAATGAAATATAATGTAAAATACATGTGACTGATAAAATCTTAAAATGGGAGACAAGGATACAGACAATTATAAATGACATTTGTCTTGTTTATCTGTATGCATAGAACAGAGCATGGAATGAAGCGTATCCCATGCAACAAAATGTTTATAATAGGAAGTCCATGAGCAGGGTAGTCTAATCTATTTATAAGCATAGGGTTAACATCCGATTAACTAATTTTTTAATTATGTATTTCTGTATATTTTAGTTGCACTTGTGAATAAATCTTAGCAGCTCTGAACTGTAATAAATCTAAATGTACTTCTTTATTCATATGGTATAATTGTGATTGATTTCTAAATCCATGCTGATAATTGTTAAACTTTTATATACATTGATTAGATGATAATTCTATGATAGTGATACAACAATTCTGCAAAGAACAGTAATAGCACTGACAGCACCCACCAACCAAGCTTACAATTTAGTAAGTGTATTGAAGACAAAGTTTTTTCACGTGTGGAAAATTAAAATCTTACATAGTAATAACAATATGGCAATCATAGATTGCCATTAACTTCTCAAAATACTTGCATGTTCTCTGTACTTTTTCATAGGTTGTTGTAATGCTTATAGAGCTGGTAATGTGATAATACAATAATAATGGCAATGTGTTTTAATAGCCCTGTAAAATTTTGCCTGCTGTTGGTTAACCCATCCAGAGCACTGAAACATGAGGTAATTGCAGTAAAGTGGATATTTAGTTTCTTGTGTTAAAAGACAGTAGTTGGATACAAGACAGAATGACTTTATTGTAAATTACCAGGTATTTTATTATTTTGTGCTTTTTTCCACAGATTAATGCAGCTGTCCAGCAGTGTCTTGATTATTTTGAATTTTGCAAGACAGCAGTTAATAAAAATTCCAGAGTCAATGACTTCTCCCAACAGCATTGTAGTGAGTACCTTTGCATGTCTTGCATTATATGCATATACATCTACATTCTCTGGGTGTTTGAGCATTCTACCTCAAGAGGAATACATTCTATCTGTTCTTTTCCTTCCCAAAATATTGTATGTCTGTCTTTTGAGAGAACACTATAATAGCAGTGGTTTGTTGCTGAAGCTGTCTGTCTTAATATACAAAATGATATATGTACATTGCAGGTAGGAGTAAACTAGAAGAGTCTAGTAAAGTAAAAACTAATTTTCTGGTTTTATTGTTAAAGGTGATAAGCAGAACTTTTCCTACACTGGACCAGAATTGCAGTACGCCTATTTTGTTCATTCAGTGTGCCTTTTAGGAAGATTGTTGATCTATAGGCAAGGACGAAATCTCTTTCCAGTACAGCTGAAAAGTAAAAAAGGTAAGGGGAGGGCTGAGGAAAATGGAACCTGTTGAGCAACACTTTACCCATACTTGTTATGTGTTTCCACTGCAATATGGTGCACATTATAGGACAATACTCTCTTCAGCAATTCTGTGCCTGGAAACCTTTCTTAAAAATAGTACAGATAATTTTGAGCATCAACACAGTTTTTTAATGTTTGATGGATGTGATTGGATACATCACTTTTATCCTTACATTTAATATATTAATTTAATGTTGGATCAGTGTGTAAGTGATTCAGTCTTTCTAGATATAACTAATACTTTTTTGTCAAACCAACTGGTATAATTGGCTGGAAGAGAGACATGTCCAGGGACCAAAACTGTTTTTCAAGTGTGAAACAAAATCGGTATTTCAAGCTAATTGCAAATTGAAAGCACTTGCTCTAAGCTTAACCTATTAATACAATTAAGGTAAAACAATGGTAGAGGAAATGGTTGGTACCTGTGGAACAGAGGTGGTAATAAGGACAGAAGACAGGAGCGGGAAAAACTCTTGGACATGCAGAGGAATCTGCATATTGTGATACGTTGTTTAAGGTTGACAAATGCAAGTGTGTGAGAACAACTGCAGTATTCCATTGCATTAATATCTCTATGAACTCACTATTAATTCAGTGCAGAATTCAAAACATTACTGGATACTAATTCTGAGACTTGTCTTTTGAAGGTATTTTGTCCCTCTAGTTTGAGAACAGGGACTTAATAGATCCAATGTAGAGCAGTTGTGAGGAAGGAACATCTACAGATTGAGTGCTTTTGTCATTTATGGATTATCTGTATAACACCATTCAAGCAGTAATCCATTGATGATGGTTGCTTTTTTCTCTCCTTTACAATAATAACAATCTCACAGTCTATCTTCTTAATGGTGTCTTTCTCAGCTTCATAGATGTCAACCCTTTCCTTACAAATTGTCTGATTTATTAAGGTAATTACATTAAACTTCCTGCATTTAGCTACATTTGCTGTTTGTCTAACTGCTTGTCTCTTTTCCAGTTGTTTCACTTAATCTAATAGCAAGGAAATCGAGGCAAGGTTAGATGGGACCCTGAACAACCTGATCTGTTGAAGAATGTCCCTGCCCATGGCAGTGGAGTTGAACTAGATGACCTTTAAGGTCCCTTCCAACTCAAGCTATTCTCTGATTCTGTTTCCTACAGCCGTGTATATTGAGCATTCTCAAACTTTGACTGCCGTTTGTTTCAGTGGAAGGCGGTAAAATTGCAATTGGCTAAATTGGGAGCCAAGATCAAGCCTTATATATTGCTCATTAAACACTTTGGTAGAATCTCAGGTACATGCATGTCCTTTACTTGATCAGTTGTACATATGTGGATTTCCTCAATAAAGCAAAGCATTGTTTAAGTATTTTACATGCACTTTTATTTGCAGAATACTTTCCTCTTCTTTTTTTTTTTTTTTTTCTTAATAGGTAGCATATCCGTAACCGATCTGTTGGTATTATTTACTCAGCTCATTTATTACTCTCCAAGATACCCAAAGGCAGCTTTGGCAGCACATACAGGTAAATGTTTGGGTTTAATATATGCTAATACATGTAATTATAATGAGGCCTGTGGTAACTTCTCTTGCAATTATTAATTTGAGTCTGTTATTTGTGCAGATTTTTCTCTTCTCTTCCTCCCTTAACTTTCCTTCTTCCCTTTAACTATGTTAAATCAGTGCTTAACAAAAATGTAATTCAGAAGCATCTATTTAAGCCATATAGATAAGTTTGTGTAAGTTAAAATATAAACAAATACTTTCTGTGTTCACCAGACAATTATTCTCCAGCAAGTCTTGTTATGGAGGTTCTGCAAGTTTTTTGTGATCAGACAGGATGTGCTGCTGAATGTTTATATACAGATGCAGTGATAGATGCCCTACTTCATCCTGTTCAAAGCTTACTGAGTGGCACAGAGGTTTGTAGTAATCTTCCAAATAATTTGTAAATCTATAGAATATGATCATTCATCTGTGTTATCTGTGTAGGAGATTTATTTAGATTTTAATTTCTGCAGTATTTTCTACATTAAATAAAATAATAGCAGCATGGACTGTCATTATGATTGGTCTGACAAACTTGGTTTACTTGAAATCTTGTGAATAGTAGCAAAAACAGTGGGGTAGCGAGACTGTTCACTTTGGAAAATCACATTGACTTTTTATTTTTTTTCTTCCAATGTTTTTGTGTCTTTGTCGTATTTCTTGGGTGCTTATTTGCTCTACCTGCTATTTAGTAGGCAACCTACTTTTATTCCTTTTTAAATTCAGCTGGCAATTTGAAGTTAAATGTTCTCAATAGTTAGTACGGGTAAAATATAAAATTCTTTATGGAAAATTACTATTTGATTTGATAAAAGGAAAAGTTTGGGTTTTGGGTTTTTTTTTGCTGATTTTATAAAAGGAAAAATCTTTTTTGGTTTGTTTTTTTTTTTAACATTTCTATTAAAATTGTAAAAATATTGGGAAACATTACCTACATCTAGGTATTTGAAAGTCTAGTTATAGTTTCAGTCTGTCATATTGTTCTTGTTTTGGCTGAGATGATTTAGCTGATCTAGGTGACTGTAAGCCTCAAGACAGAGAGGCTGAAGGTCGAAAATGCCCATGGAGGAGCCTGAGCTGTCTTACATAAAAAGACTTTTTGAGAAATTAATGTCTGAGAAGTTTTGAATTTACTTCCTGAGAGTCTGGCTTGCAAAAGCAGTCTGGGTTCCTAACTTAAATACCTCATCTAGATTCTTAAAGTTGAATTTTGTCAGTATCCTTCTGGTTATTTTATCAGTGCAGTTTATTTATTTTCAGAAAAGACTCTTGATATTAATTCCTGAAAATACTTTTACTTTTACAAAAATATTCCAGTGCCGTGTAAAAAGTATAAACAATCATTTTGCAAGTAAATATTTTAAAGTGTGTATATCTGTAAAGCATAAAACCATAGTCCTGCAAAAACTTAATCATGTCAGTAATTTAATTCTTCTGATTTGAGTACATTTTGTTATACTTTTGTTATACTTATACATTTTATTATAAGGCTGTCTATGGATGCTTTTGCAAGGTGAAAACTTCAAGTTGTCTTGTTGTTACTCTACATTGCAAAAGTTAATACAAATTTTTTCAAGTACGAAAAATGACTGAGCCTGCATATGCTTTGAACACTGGTAGTCAATCTCAAAAACAGTAGTAAGGCAATACTTCATTGATTTGCTGTGGAGGCGTGTGTAATCCCCCAGGCAATCTATTGTCACATGGTATTCTAAAGCATATATAACTGTCTTCTTTATTATACATTATTAGTTAAAAAAGAAATTATCACAACATTTAACAGTTCTTATCTTTTTGTTTTCTTTTGTTTCTGCCATGCTCAGCTGACTCATAGGTAGCTGAATTCTTAAATTGTCAGCCCTCCTGTGAGTTAGTAACTGGTCTATTTAGGAAAACAAGTAATGTTTGGGAGTATTTAGTGCACAGTAGCTGTAGTAGGTTGGTTATGTGTTCTGAATCTGGAGTATGTTATATTTCTTCTAATGTAGATGCAAATTTGTTATACTTGCATTGGGCAAACCAATAGCTAGAAAGGGCAGGCCACGTCAGAGTGACTCTCTTTCCTCTTTTACAACAGTCTGACAACAATTTCCCATTGGCACTTCTTAGACACCCAGGAATCCTAACGCTGGACTCTAATGTTGAACAATGGCTGTCTCAAAAGGAAGGCTATGGCGAGGCACACATCTTTCTTCAGCTGGGACTGGGGGTTGTGTAGCACTGGAGCTGCGTGTGGGGCTCCTTGGTTGTACGGTGGGCCTAATGAGCAAACACAATGCTGTTATTTTACATTTGACCTCTGAATTCACTCAGATATGTGTAAGCCTTATTGCCTTTTAAGCAGAGCAGTATTGTGTATCTGTAGTAAGGGAGGGGAGGAGAAATTTGACGGCTATAAGCAGGAATTGTCAGAACAGTCAGTTTGTGGGCAGCAGTATTGACCTTTTGGGCTTCGCAGCCTCTGAGTTGCTACTGAAGCATAACTGGTGCAGAACACTGCATTCACGTTTTAAATAAACAAAGTGCTGTGTTTTGGTTTTTTTGGTGTGCACAGGGGAAGCAAGATAATAACACTCTTGGAGAAACAGTGACAGCACAGTATGTTTCTTTCTTAGAATACTGAACAATGATACCCAGTAACCTAAAAATAAAAGATCTGAGAGATTTTTAACCCTCTGTATCACTGAAAATTTTAACTAAAAAAACCAAAGTAAAAATGGTGTTTTTCTCTTGGGTTACTTTGGCCACCGGCATTAATAGTAAATTCCTTAAATTCTAAAGTAGAAAGACTTCTTTCTTTCTTTCTTTCTTTCTTTCAAATAGGTGTATATAAATTGTCTTGAAACCACTTTAATAGATGTAGCTGGTATTTTGGCAAGGATTGCTGCTGTAGAAGAAGGTCTTTCTCTTCTTCTTTATGGAGAAAATGAAAAAACTGCCAAAGAAGATAGGTAAGAGTGCATTAACAAATATCATTAAGTGAGTACTTTAATGAATTACATAAGTCTTATGACACTCATTTTCTCTTTTTTCATTTATCTGTAATGTGATATGTTTTGTTTATGTTTGGAGTAAAATACCTGATTATCAAGTAAAGTAGTAAGTGTTTTAGAGAATGTATTAAGGTGATATTTAGGTGTATAACCAGGTGAAATGGCAATTTAAAGAAATACTTTAATTAAGGGAGATTTCCATCATTTACTTGTTTTTCTTAGTCGTGAGAGCTTTCCTTTCCCTGAATGTAGTTCTGTTATATTCAGAATGCTGCTGCTCAGGCCAAAGGCCTCTCTTCTCTGTTTTTTGTTTGTTTCTTTTTAGAATAAATATTAAAAAATGAATCTAACTTATTGAAAGAATGTAACATTCACTTTTCAATACATCTAGTAGAAATGGGTCTTGTATCAGAAGCTGACATTCGTAACAATGTACCTAGCTTAGGATCTGTGTAATCCTATCGGTAGTATAGTGTTAGCTGATGCTAAAATTTGAAGCAAGGCAGTGAAATTGAGACTAATCTTTAAAAATATTGAAGCTGCAGGTCATGAAAATGTATGAAATGTATGTCTTCTAAGCGGAGGGATCTCAGAAGTTACATGTGTGTTTAAGGGAGGTTGGAAGTAAAAGATAATATTTTGGAGAAGAAGTTGTCCTTTGCATTGCAAGCCTAGAAGAGTTCAGAAGGAGATTGCAGACAGGAAAAAGGAAGGACAAGGACAAATTTTGCCTTGTAGTGATATCCTTAACACTAACTAAACAGAAGCTAAAGTGATTGTCTTGTTACTCTTCCCAACTGGACTCATGTAAAACACAGAGTCTGTGTAGTTCATGGCGACTGGGCTGGATGGAAGACCATGGATATATTTTTGCTTTATTTAGGCCTGTAGCCAAAGTAAAATCAGCTGCTGAACATTTCTTTTCTTCTGACTCATGTTAAAAGTTATAATATATCTGGCCCCTCCATAATTGTTCATATTTTTTCCATAGTTTCTTTTCCCTTAGAAAAATTCAAACAAGTTTAGTCAGAGGATTTGTTTCAAGGCTTATTGATGACTACAAAACAACATTTTAAAAGTATTATTTTATTTCTAGTCCTACAGCTGTTCCTGTTATTGTTCAGTTTACAAAGAAAGTTCTTCATGACGACATTTCTCTTTTATCTGGATCTGAGACTTTGCCAGTTGTTAAAGGAGCTTTCCTTTTTGTATGTCGTCAGATGTACAGAACTTGTGAAGGCCTGCAGATGCTAATTCCTTATGGCTTGCATGAATCTATTGCCGAGGCCTGGAAAAAGGTAAATCTTGTTTTGAATTGAGAAGATTGGAAAAAAACTTACTGTAAGAGGTTGAGCTTATCTGATTGTTCTTTGCTTCAGGTTGCTTATATTTAAGTAGTGAGGTAATGCTTGGAACTGTTGTAAAAATGAAGTTTTACTTTTTAAATTTTCCTTCTGTGTGTGAACCTAGCAGAAGCTTGCTTAGAGAGTTCTGCATCTTAAGCTTAAGTCAGGAACTCTCAAGGTGCATTGATAGACCTATCATTCATAGATCAACTCCTTTCTAAATATTGTCCTTGATCCTAGAGGTCACTTGATATCATGATAGCCAGTGACCACCACACACCTGGTCTTCACTCTTGGTTTGGGATATTTTGAAAGGAAAAACCCCTGATATAGGATCTTAGTAATTTTTAGGTTAAACTAGTTAGTTTCAGTGGGACATATGGAGAAAAAAATGGAGATTCCAAATATTTGACTTAAATAGATGCCATTGAAGTATTCTCAAGGGGCTATAATGAGAAGTGCCAGGCAGGAGTTTTTGTCTTACCTGTGTACTTGGCTATCTTGTGAAGCATAGAGTCTGTACTTCAATTTCAGTTTGATTGCTAGTCTAATGCTTTTTCTGTGTGAAAGAGCTTGGGTCCAACAGTACTGCATATTCTGCTTTCTGTTACAAATTTACTGAACAAGGTATATGGATCTCTGCTTCATTCACCAAACTTTTCTATTTTCATTGTTCTGATAGCCATATACAGTGTGAAAATTCTTATCTATTACTATAAAAATTTAGTTAAGATGGAAAAATGACAGCAGATGCTGCAAGAGCAGATTTCAAAAAGTTCACAGTGAAGTAAAATTCAAACAAAAATTTGAATCATTAAAATAACATTGCTAGCATTTAGGTAAGTGTCGCATGCAAAGCTTCAACTTTGGCTTCCAGCTAAACTGAAAGCATATTTAAACTATAGGTATTAGAACTCTTAGTGGAAAACCAAAATTTAGGTGTGTTGTTTCATTTTATATTGAAAAATAGAATGATATCTTTTTTTTCCTCCAGTGATAGTAAAATATTTTCTTAGAGAAGGATCAGACCAAGCTGGAAGAAAAAAAGTGGTTAAAAACCTAAAGATTCTATTCAGAGGCAAAGAAGCGGGAGAGAGATTGAATGCAAGGGAAAGAGAACTGAACAGCTATTCTTCCTGTCAAACACTGTTTGCTTTTATTATGATTAGAAATTT
The DNA here is from genome assembly GCA_013398125.1 of Aegotheles bennettii. Taxonomy (NCBI): domain Eukaryota; kingdom Metazoa; phylum Chordata; class Aves; order Caprimulgiformes; family Aegothelidae; genus Aegotheles; species Aegotheles bennettii. Next base: position 19,711 of record VZRW01006789.1, on the reverse strand, counting down.
TAAAAGTACAATCATAATGTAAACTGAGGCAGAATATGTCAGAAAGATAGAACATTAATAGAAGAGAGACATAAATCACCAGCTTGTGGGCATTTCTTATTGCTTTTATGTGTGAATATTATCATGAACGCATACATTTTTATTGCAAATAAAATATATTATTACTTAGAATCATAATTGTATCACAGTAAACTGTTTCTCATCAAAGCATGTTGGTTTTGAAACTTGCGTACTTTCTTGCATTGAGAATTCAGGATTTTACTGGATTAAGGAGTTTAATTCACTTGAATCGTGCTGTAATTTACATAACAATGTGTCTTTTTGTGCTTTCTTAATGTGTAACTAGTCAGTCTTACTTGAACTAAGCTGTTACTATTTAATGTCTATCACAGGCAGACTGTTAATGCTTTTGATGGGCGTTTTCAGTTATTTGCTCTAAAGCACTACAGCATTTGCACATGCACAAAAAACATCTTTGTATATTAAAATCCTTTATTTCCATTACCCATGACAGAAGTGGAGTAAAGAGTTGCTTTCTGATTTTTTTTTCTTTAATGCCAATCTTTTGCTCTGGGAATCTTCAGTTAAAAAGTAAAAAAAAAGATATTTTTACTTTCAGAATTTTAATAAAAAATTTAAAAATATAGTAGCTTTAAAGTGGTTTATACTCAAGGAAAAAATAAAAAATAAGCTTTTTTGGAATAAAAAATGTAGTGGAATAGTGTATTCCATGCCAAAGGCTAGACTACAACCTGATTATTGTTATTTTTTTAAAATATAACAGGAGTTGGAGCAAGATCTGGCATTTAAAAATGGTGTAAATAATCTGTAAGAAGGTATTTATTTGCTTTTTTTTTTTTATTTCACAGATGAGTTTGCTTTCAGAAAGAGTACCCACTCCTGTAACTGGTGCAGACTCGACTTCATCAATAAGTCCAGAGTCAAATAACATGTAAATTCATGCTTAATTTATACACATGTACAAGTACAAACACACACTGCTGCTTTATCCACAGTTGAGCAATCTTATAACCCCGTGTTTTTTTGCAAAAAGAGTAAGGATAGGTAGAGCGAGTGAAGTCATCCTAGCAAAGGTCTCAGTAGAGTTACAAAATTGTTCTTGACCTTTCAGGATTTTCTTGGCTTACAGAGTTGTGTCTAATATATGTAAAATTGACTTACAGTTGATTTTCACTGACTACAGAAATTGGTTTGAGGAAAATGTGAATTTGAAGCATAAAACAAAATAGCTGTCAGAGTTTATTTTACAGCTTTGATGTGGTGTTAATTTAAAATGCTGTTCTGAATGGTGTATGCATCTTCAAAATATTATCTAGCAAGATTGGCAGCATTGTGGGTGAATGAGTGATACATATTACATGAACGGCATCTTTTCTTTTATACTAAAACTTAATGCCCCTTTATAGATGTTTCTATGCATTAAGGTGAGAAATACACAAATATTTGTGAGCCTGAAAATTCAGGGTGATGTCGCTGTTAGTCTAGAACCTAGTTAAGTAGATTCTTGTTTATACTTTGCAAATTGTTCATGAAATCTATGGAAAAGTTACTACTCTAGTCTGTATTGGAGGCATGTGAAGTGGTTATAGCAATTCAAATCTAGTGGTAAAAAGAAATGTAGGGATGCAGAGCTCTGACTGAGGAGGCTGTAACTAATCCTACCATTGACATAAGCTACCATTTCCTCCTCTAGCATTTAGATTTTTCATTTGACTCTGGAACAAGACATGCTGATATGTTTCTGGGTGAAATTTTTGCTTCTGAACATGACATGGCAGGGATTCTTCAGGAGAGATGGTTAAAGTTTGGGATAATGGTTGAATGCTATGAGAAAAGCTGCATGCTGCTTGCTAGTGATAGAAATCAGAAATGGGAAATGAGAGAGGGAGAGAGCGAGAGATAAGTGAATCCAGTAAGCAAGTGGTATTAGAGAAGCAGAATCACAAGAGTGTAGTGGTATCTGCAGGAATGGTACCTAGTGAAAGGTGATGTAATTGGTTCATTTCTTTTTATGGCATAGAATATTTTGTAGGGCAGAGTAACATCATACTTTATTCTTGCAATTGCTGTTCTTCCTGCCATGTCTGTAGAAAATATTTCCCATTTACTGCTGCTAGTACATGAAGCTGTTGTCTACATATAGCACCTTATTTTCATAATTCTGTACTAATTTCTAGCACAAGTCTTTATCTCCTCAAACGTGGGTTTTTATTAGTTCCTCATAGTGTCTTAACATTGGTGAGAAATCCTGTGCTTGCTTTGTCAATTTCTAACTGCCACATTAATACCTTAAAAGACTTGTCTAGAGTCAGATAGTAAGTCGTGAGTACATCTAAGGATGGCATGGGTCTTTTGGGTTCCCCGTAACATCATTTTTCTGTTCTGTGTTCTTACCTAACCTTAGTTTTGCCAGGCTGAGTTTGAACGTTTGTGAGAAATACAGTCTAGTACGTATTATAACTTTCCTAAATGCTTTTTTTTTTAAACTGACATGGACTAAACATGTATAGTAAACTAAATTCAACGAATGAAGTGTTGGGGTTTTTTTTTCAAAGTTAGAAATTGTAGTTTTTCTTTTTTCCCATGCTTTTTTGCATATCTTTTAAAATTATTATTTTGCTACTTTTGCAGTTTGTTGTGGGAAGAGACTTTGTTAGAGGCCTTGCTAAATTTTTCTGCCACACCCAAAGGACTATTTCTGCTTCATAGTACAGGTGCCATGAATGACGCTGTGAACTTTATGTTCAGCAGTTTATCAAAAAAACTCCAGGTAAGCATTATGGAGACTGTAGTTTTTCTTCCTTTTAGTGACTAAAAGAATAAAAAAGAAAGAAAATAATAAGCAAATAAATCCAGAAAACATTTTGTAACTTCATATTTGCAAAAATGAATTTAAAATGTAGCTTATTATCTTTGATATTGGTGCCACACTGATTTAAGTCAGTTGGATGTTACTCATCTTCACAATGTCAGGCATATATTTAGTTTTTCTGACTTTATACTGTACAATTTGAAATGCTAAGCAGTTTTTTTTTCTTTTTTCTTCTAAGTGCAAAGTTTTCTAGACCAAGTTGGTGGGTGGTGTTGAAATCTAGGTGTGCTAGACAATACTTGAAATGTAACCAAAAATCAGATAATACGCATTTTAGGAGAAAAATTAGACATTTTACTGAATATGTTCAAAAAACATTATAATACTAACATTTTTATTCTTTGCTGATATTGCATGTATGTTGCAATTAAATTTAAGTAAGATACTTGATAAAGGTGTTTAGTTTGGAATCTGACTCTGCTAAGTGTGTAGAGGATAATATCTATGAACTGTTCAAGTCTAAACATACAGTGGATTAAATTCTGTAAACGAGTGTAGGAAAGAACAATATTTAAGAGATTGAGAGTTTCATGCCCTCTGAATAACTAACACTGTGCTTTCATATTTCTTACTGACAGACAAATGAGTATGAAGAATCTGGTAACAGAGTGATTATTACACAAATGGCAACAACACCAATAGGTGCAGTGGCGCTACAGAGTTCAGGTAAATTGAAGAATGATGTTATTATAAAGATTTACACTCTGTAGTCTTGCATATTAGAGAAAGAGGTGAGAAAGGTGTTAAGTGGAATAATTATGTAAGTGGAATACTTATGCAGTATTAGCAAAGACTGCTTAAATGTCTGTTGATTTCTTCTAGATGGAAACTTATTCTTTCTAACTTTTAAGTCATTCACTTGTCTTGGAAAGGGCTTTTGTTTGGTTTGGTTTGGTTTGGGTTTTTTTTCCTTACATTATGCAAAATATTTACTTTGGTTTGGGTTTCCAGAAATTTCCTGTATGTGCATGAAGACATTTATATCTGTTAAAAAATAAGTTGCTAACAATTTGCAAGTTCTTCTTATCCATCTACAGATTAGAGTTAACTGTTGATTTCTGTAATTTGTATGTATTTTTCCATCGTTACTAACTACTCAAAGGGTGAGAAACTGCAAAGGCCTGGGTATCATTGGCAGTCTTACACAATATTGAAATGAAATTGAGGTTGTCTTGAATTGACAATTCTTCTCATATGTCAACCCATACCACAAAGTCGCTTCAGATTCATTCTCAGATAACTCAACTGTTGCCATACAACTCAGCAGTCTAGGTAGTCGTTATGTTAAAACTAGAATCTTGCAAATAAAGTCAATCTACCATGTTAAGTTGCTTAAGTTCCATGAGGTACAAAAGTTACAAATATTTTTTGTGAGTATCTAGAAGCGGCTGGTACGTAATAAAAATGACTTGTCTGAAAGACTTTCAGAAAGGTAGGCAAATTCGGTCAGTCAAGTAAACTGATTGTTAGTTGCTTATTATTTATGCCTCTGGAATCTTTCAGAGAGCAGGAAGCAGATCTACTTGAGGAGTAACCCATCTGTCCTGTTTAAGGTTCTCAGCCAAGTTGGCTCTTATGACCCTTTGTATCAAAGACAAATGGTAGACCAAAAATAATCAGCATTGATTTTTCAACCCTGAGAAGAGGTTGTGTAATGTATGTGAAGTTTGTATTAAGCCTGTAACTTAAGTTTGGAGATTTCAGAGTTAAATGGCTAACTTTCTTCCCCTATTTTAATATTTTAACATTTTAAATTCTGCTAGTAGTGCTTCTCGTAAAAATACTTTTTCAGTCCTTACTTTTAATTGTGGTATGTCTTCATTTATCTGTATTTTTAAAACCACAAAGCCAATACTATCTAAGCCTTGATCTGTAGCAGATAATATGTTAAGGAAGGTCAGCAGCTCACTTACATGGAAGATACATTAATATCATCCTACTCTGGTATAATAGTCTTTGCAAACTGTTGCTGTAGATTTTAGATTGAATATAAGCAGGCTGCTGCAGAAAAGTAGTTTGTCTAAAGGATCGAGAATAGCAGGGAGGGTAACCCTCAGACAGTCTGTCTTGTGAAAATTTAGTTCACAATGTAGGTAATTTTGAGAAGCTGAGTTAGAATTGTGGTGTAAAATGTTTTTTAATATGAAAATTGTTCTTCTCGTATTCTTGCCATTCTCATGATTAAAACAAAAGTTTGTTATAGGCTTTATAAAGGCACTTGTAACTGAATTGTGGGCTCTTTTGGAGTGTGGAAAAGATGATGTGAGGATAACCCAACCCAAATCTACTCCAGTTGACCCTATTGACCAAAGCTGTCAAAAGGTGAGAAATTACTTAATCTTCTGTATTGGCATGGAAGAAACAGTGCTGTATTTCAGATACATACCTTTCTGTAAAGTTTTATTGCAACTACACCTGCTTCATGGCACGCGGGGCAAATTTTGCATAATATGCTACTCAAATGATGACTGATTGAAAGGATTCTCATGTTGCATGGCAGGTCACAATGCCAAGCATCCATTAAAGTAAATATAAGGTCGTAAATAAATAATAATGACAAAAATGAAAGTCTTAAAATAATGGCCATCAGTTCATGTCTCTCATTACTGTAGTAATATCAGGGATAGTGATGTGTTTTAGAATATGCTGTGTCTATAGATTTTAGAATCATGTGGTAATGAAAATATCATTTTCAAAAATGCTTATTCAATTGGATAGATCATACGTATTTCACAGGCACTACTGCCCTTTTAGATATAGACCCCTGTCAGGGTTTGCAGTCAGATTTTGGGCAGCTATATGTTTATCAATTCAGTCTACAAAGAAGAATAAGAACGAACTTAAAGTAAATGACAAATAAATGTTAACATTTACTTGGTTATACTTAACTGATTAACGTTCCCTTTTGTCCTCCTCTTTTTTTCTTTCTCTAGTCTTTTCTGTCTCTGATAAACTTGCTAACTTACCCTGCAGTTCTGGAGCTCCTAAGTAAACAAGATTTACCAAATAAAACAATTTATTCACTCCGTGAAGTACCTGCAGATATTATTGTAAGTATAGTTTTTATTTTGAAAGAAAAATAAATACTTCTGTGAAGACATTTTTCTTGAGAAAATGTTTTTTTCTTCTTACTGAGAGATTTTGAACGTTTATGCTTTTAGTATTCTATACAGCATGAGGGCAGTATATGCACATATCACTTCATGTTAACCTGAATTTTCATTTTAAAATCCTAAAGATAATATAAAACTTGATGCCTAATTTAAAGATCATCTTTCCTGGCTTGTGTTAGAATTACATTTTTTTATGGAACACAAAGTGGCATACATAAACACCTCTGTATGTGCATGCAGTTACATGCTGGAAAATATCTATACTTGTATTATATGTGATATTGCTTTATCACAGTATCTGTAGATTTATACAGAAATTAAAGAACAAACAAACAAAAAACCTCAGGCTTTCTTAATAGTGCAGATAATTCACACACAGAAAAAAATCACTAATTGGAAAATTACTGATTAAGACATATTTCAGTCCTAAGAAAAATACTATTACCATTTCTGGATTTAGTATTATTTTGTATTAGTTCATCTGGCTGCAATCCATTAGTTTTTTTGTTCCTCATCTACAAGGCACAGTAAAATTCAATCTGTGACCTTGAGTGGCAGTTAAAGTCAGGTATTTTTCTAATAAGCTAGCACACAGAGTTGCTGTTGTGTTAAAGTGTGTTTAGCATAAGCTCTGGATTGGTGGTGGTTTTAAGTTATTTAAACGGTATATTATAGTAATGTTATATTTGGAAGGGATTTTTGTAGTTCTTTTTTGCAATACTGTTTTGATGATTTCAGGAGGAAATGGGATGATAAATTTCATTTTTCCAATCCATTCAATGTTGGTGTATCTGCCAATGGATAGTCCTGTTCAGTCATCAAGTTTTTTGAGGCACTGGGAGCAGGGGCAGTAGATATATGTTGAAGGTGATACATATTTGAGAGCTTTCACATTGTGGTAGATCTTAAGTAATGATTTTTGAGACTGTTGAAAACATATATTGTTTTGTCTTTTGAGGCAGTTCAACAATTTAATGGAATTCTTTAGGTTTTCGGAAATAGCAATACTGATACAATCGTTCAAAGTTCCCTGAGCAGTTACAGAAGTTTTGAATGAGATTCGTGTCACTTAACTACTGTGCAACAGTGGGTTTTGTAAACCTAAACTAGACGGCCAAGATTATGTAGTTAACAGAAGGGAAGTAGTCAATTCATCTAAGGTTAATCAAACATGTAATGGCTAAGTCTACGTACTCAGAAAACTTCTGGCATTAAGCAGACATATGGATTTGTTATAACCATGTTTCTAGGCAGTGATTGCAGAGAGCTAAGGATAAAAGATTTGACCACATGTAACTATGGTTAGAAAGCAAAGTAAAAGCAATTTCAGTGCCACTAGAGGTTTGGGTTACAATACGTAATTTCTTTGTGTGCTTCGTTTTTCTGTATTTCTGAATCATGTCACATTACCACAGAATCTGACATGGAATATTTATGCTGAACTAGATTTGATAATGCACAGAAATGAATCATCTTTGTATGCCTTTTATTTCTTAAATACACAGGATTTAAACATTTTTTCCTCATTTGTATTTTTGGCTAACAAGCCGTGTCATTAGCCGAACAGATTATCAGTTGGGCTTTTACCACTTATAACTGTTGACTAATCAGGTTTTTATTTTCTGCCCTTAGGAAAATTTTTCTTAATATATCTCAGATTATTTTTACTCTGTTTGCCATATAAAAATATTTTAGAAAATGGAGCAGATAAATCGGGGTCCTTCTGCCTGCCTCCACTATTCCTTTAAGAGAGGTCCTACAGTCCACATATGCAAGGGAATTTAGCTTGAAAGGTACCTTGCAGATCTGTAGCTTTAAAAGACGTGTTAAAGCAGGTGAAATGCTTTTTTTTCTTCTTTTTCTCTCAGTAATTATGGAGGATCTTCTGTTTACATGGTGTATCTTGGGTATTAAAAGTAGGTAACATCCTACCTGTAATATTTAAGTTATGCTCTGTATTTGAACAGTGCAGATCTATCTGCACGTTTTTCTGATCTGATCTTGTGTTGGGCCTTGTTCATTATCTTCCTTCTCAATATTCCAAATCAGAGATCTGCTTTCTCAATAGTCCTCACTCTGTGCCTGCTCTTTCTACTCTTTTGCCGGCTCCAAGCTTTGATGTATAGATGAGAGGAGCTTGTTGCCAGAGAAATATCCTTTGGCATTTAATTCTATATGTGCAAATATGTAAAAACCTTTAACCCCAAACAGAACAATTGCTTGCATTAACATTTATTTGAACAGCCTTGAGGTCCAAGTTGAATTGTTTTATTGTGAATTTTATTGTGAACATACTATGTGGAAAAAGTGCATTCTTCACAGCCCTTTCCCCTACTGCCTAAGAGAAAATCTAATAAGGAAAATATGGTTTCACTGTATTTTAAATAAAAATGCATTTTATGAAGACAGTTTACTTTGACAAGTTCTAGTTTGTTTTTTTTTCTGCTACTGAGTGTTTTACTTGTGGTGTTTACTTTTCTCTCTGTTTAAAACCAGATCTTTGGTTGATTTCGTGAAAGTATAGATCCTGACTTTTCTCTCATATCATATTGAAATGACTCATTGATCTGACCAGTTGAATAGTAACAGTCTGCAGTCTCTGAGACTATGCTTCTTAAATGTGGAGAAAATAAAAGTTTGGATTTAATCTAAATTAAATAAAGCCTATAAGGACTTTTTAGTTTGTTTTTTTCTGACCATAGCACAGCAATCTGACACAATAACATCAGTGAATGTTTTTAGGTATTTTTTTAGTCTTTTAGTGAAGTTATTTCTTCAAAAGCAGTTTGGGTATGCAGTGAACCAGAGGGAAAGATAATTAGGTTGAATTTGTGGAAGAAGTGGGAAGCAGACACAGCTCGTTGTCTATAAGATGAGGTGCTGTAGGATGAAAGATATAAGCCTCAACATCCAAGCCAGGCCTTGCGACACTGAGAATAAATGGCCATGTTTTGAAGCATGTAGTATTAACCAGTGTTAGAAAGAGTATTATACTAAACTATTTGCTGTTCTTTTCATTAAAATGAATGTGTATAAATGAATTAAATGTGTATACCCATTTCAAACATCCAAAAACAGTTCAATGTTTTTGTTGTGATTTAATACTAAATAAGAACTAGGTCACATCATATGCTAGGACCTTTTTGTATGTTTAGTGATGATTTTTTTTTCCCTCTTAACCTTCTGTATGGTTTCTTTTCGCCATTGACTTTTATGGTGGAAAGCACCTCTTGCTACAGAAATAATTTCAATGTGTGTTTTAATAACTTGTTTCATTTTATAGTAGACATCCCTATGAAACTATTATGTGCATAAAATTTAAAATCATACATGAGTTTTTTACATTTGTCTTCCTTTGGCAGGATATCGTTGACAGGCTTATAATTTTGAATTCGGAAGCTAAAATTCATTCTTTATTCAATTATGAACAATCACATATATTTGGTCTGAGGTAAGATGTTCATTTTTTATTCTCTGGTCACATTAACTAAATAGGATATAACATGCTTGGATGTGTTGCTTCTGATAAGATAACATTGTTTGTTTTTTATTATGCATGAAGGTGAAAGTCTCCCTTTTTTTTTTTAACATAAGAAGATAAAATGAAAAATGGCCTACAAAATGTGAATAGCAATGAGTATAATCTTATTACCTGTAAATGGATATACTGTAATATGATAAGCAGTAATAGAAATTACATGTTGCTATTTTGTCTAGTTGATTGAAAAGAACATGTGGTACATCCATTGTAGTACCTAAAACAAAAATCATACTAAAATAAACAAAGTATTTTTTACCATGTTTATATCAGTTTGGCTTATGTAGTCTTCCTGTATTTATTTTTTTTTAATGTATTGGTGTAATTATCACCAATTTCACCAAAATCATTTTGAGAAGGAGAGTACCATTTGATCCCAAATATTCCGAGAACCTGAAAGAACATTTAAAATATGCTCATACTGTTATGCTCAATTTTTGTAATATTAAGTGCTTTATAATATTTTAACACAGAAGTTAGTTCTGCACTTTTTTTCTGTTTTCCAAAGTTGAATAGGTAAATCCTTGAATTCCCATTTTTGTTATGAACATATCTTGTGCAACTGAAATAAAAGATCTGCTGGATTGCACTTGATAGTATGGAAAACTTTGATAATGTTGCTTGGACAAGATGTAGCCCAATTGATTAAGTACCGCAACGTTAACTTTCTGCAGCTGTATTTGCACTTTGATAACACAGTAAAATTATTTTATACTATTTATGAATAACCATAAGATACAGTATAATTTGCTGATAAGGATGAACATGGACATGAACAGTGACAGATTTTGGAATTGGGAGATACATGATTGTGTCATATACATCAGAAGTTCTAAATGCTGTTTTAGATGAAATCACCAGTTGAATAGGAATAAGAAGTCCTAAGATGAAATTTGAAAAATAAGATATTATTCTTTAGGTTGTCCTGCTCTGGCAGGGGGATTGGACTAGATGATCTTTCGAGGTACCTTCCATCCCCTAACATTTTGTGATTTAGGATTATACTGACTCCATAAAAAGCTTGACAGAATGCCTATTGATTTAATTAAGGATAAGGAAAATTGAGATGTTTTACGATTTAAAATAATAGTTTGCTTTTATATTGTGTTCTACCTTTGTAAGATAAAAGTACAGATGTCTCCTACAGTGATATTAGGAACCTTTGTAAGGTAGAGGCAAAAATGAATTCTGATTATCTGATTGCATATGTGGTTGACTTTCATAATGTAAGACAGACTGGTACACAAATACATGGATATCATGTCTTGAAGTTGTGTTAATGCTTATCATATTTTTAACAACGCCTATACCCTGTGAAGCCACAGAACTACCCATAACTACGCATATGAGCAATATAACAAGCTTATCTGTAATCACATAAAAGAAGCTATATTGTTATACAGAAAAGATGAGTTTCAGAGTTCACTGTGATAGTGGCATTTTCTGCTGGGCACTGACCAAGTCAAAAACGAAGTGAAAATTCATTCAAACTGCCAGTTTCAAGAAAAGATTAAGTAGTATTTTTAGTGTGGAAACCTACTCATAGAAGTGGTAGATATCTTAATAAGTAAGTAGTAACCAGATAAAGGAAGATTTAAAAAAACACTTAAGTATAATTTTCAATAGAGGCTTTGTGTTCTGCAGGGACTTTTGGAATCTCAGTGACACTAAGAACCTTTTATTTAACTTCATTTTTAACAGATTCAGTCTTTTTTATTATTGTTATTATTCAAAAGCCCTGTTCCCTTTCCCCCTTTCATTGCCTTTCCTATAAAAGAGAGGAAGATGTATTTCTAGGGATTTTAGTATGGGCCTGTGTATGGCATACATATATGACCATGTTTTTTTATTTTTTAAACGACTTTTCATGAGCATGTGGGACTTGGTGTACAAATGTTATTTGCAAATAATAGAAAATTGACACTTATGAGCCTTTTATTATGACTAATTCAACTGCTTGCACAAAGAGAATTTTTGTTATTACATAGTTATTCAAAGTTCCCAATTAAAAAGATACCAGAATTCTGGATGCTTCTGGTATTTGTTACACTTACTGTATTATTTACAGTATTAAGGCTTGCAAGAAACCCTAAGCTATATTATCTGAATATGAGGGATGTACAGTTCGTTTTAAATACCCCTTGAAAGCAAGTTCCATTAGCTTTTCTGTGAGTGCTGCTGATTGCAGACATCTGTATTCTATGAAGTGAACCTTGCCTTGTGTAGTTGATTTGCTCCTTGACCGAATTAATCAAGAATACCAAATTCAGCAGCAGTTAGAACAAACAGTATGATTCTTAACAGATCTGAAAATTTTGAAATTAATTAGAAACAGCAAAACTCTACATTTCACTTTGCTGCTATGCAGAAATAAAATATTTAAATGTTAACTGCAACATTGAAAAAACAGTTGTGTGGCCGAATGATTTTGGTGAAACATTAATCTAGAAATATTTCTTTCTGCTAAACTTAATACTGAAAGTACAGCCAAACACACATCCTTTAATTATTCACAGATCTACAGAGCCATATACTTTGTTATTTGGTCAGGTATCATTGTACATGTGGCTCACCCAGAGCTGAGTGCTGACCTTCAGATGTGTTCAATTTACAGATTATGCTCTGAGGTCCTGTAACTCACTCTTGTTGTTCAAAAGAGTTACAGATTTGCTTACTTGTATGTTAAGCAACTCCTGCAATTTAGAACTACGTTTTTCTTAATGTGTATACTGTGCTTCAGTGACTTAAAATTACTTTGGTTACTAGATATGTAACTACATATGAACGTTAAAATATATATGTATTTCCAGTCTGTTTAATCCAAAAAGCACAGGTGAATCTATTTGTTTTTAATGTTAATATTGCATTTTCTGGTGAATGATTGTTTTCATTTTGGTAAGCATGAATTCTGAACTATCACTTTGAAGGACAGTCCTGCAGAGGCTCTGCCGTCAATTCTCCTTTTCAAGCTTGCCTGCTTTGAAAAGCGATGTGCATGCAGTAGAAATCAAAGGGAAAATGTAGGGAAGCTAGTTATGGTTTTGCATAGCCAATGTCTCTCAGTCTATAAAGAATGCACCCTAGAGTGCATTCACACAGACTAGGTCCCGTGTGATCAAGGTAAAATACTCAGTTTCACAGCAAGCTATAGTCAAGTGCGAACTGCTTTTTTTTGTAATTCTTAACTTGGAGGTATCTTGGCCTAGGATTCTTCCTCAGTAGTTTCACAGATACTGATCTGGTGTTCCTTTAATTGCAGCTTTTGTGGAATGAGATTTAACCACTTGATTAGACTAAATTTTTTATTAAATATTTTTAATAATTAAAAGGAAACTTTAGGCAAGGAGTTGAAGATAAGAATATAAAAGTGGAAGTATATAAACAATTTCTAACTTGTGTATAGAAAGATTTTCAAACTGTCACTTCAGTGTTCAACTTCAAAGGAGTTTTATACTTACTTAGAAACAGGAAGTCTCTCAGTTGGCCAGTACTGGTTGATAAAAGAACAGTGAAGGCTCTCTCAGCCACTCTTGTACAGCCTGAAAATCTGGGTGCACCGGAACTGATGCAAAAATTCTCAGTAGTCTTTCTGTTTTAGAAGATTCTGAATTTAAATTGCTGTCAGAGCGCAAATTCTAGAGAAAGGGAATTCACAGCAGTAACTTTGATTAATTTTTTAACATACTATACACAGAAAATTCTGATTTTAATGATCAGCTATATTTCTCGGATACAAGTGTACACATTGATCTTACAAGTTATTGGATGTGACCAATTTTCATAAAGGTGTGACACTGGAGATCTTAACCACCTCCCTTTCAAGGCCAAGCTCTTTGTATCTCTGTAACTTACATTAACAAAGGAATTAAGCAAACAGCAGTAATGTACTTTTTCTTTCAGCCTGATGAATTATATGGCATCAAGGCAATTTATCTAGTATTTCAGTAGAGTGAATGCATCCACAAGCTGTGAGTTTTTACAGCCTGCCAAGAAAATATATGCATAATACATATTTTCAAAGCCTCTGCCTAAAGCATTATTCAAGCATTTACATATTGCTGTTCTCTCTATTCAGAAGCTGAGCTTTCTGTGAACATTAGTGACACTGTGTTGTTAGTTGGATTAAAGTGGAAAATACCAAATTTTTACCCTAAAAAGTATTAATACTCCAAAATAAATTGAGAGAAACTTAGTCAATGTTGGTTTGCATAAAAAACCAAGAGAAACAGCATTACTAAGAACAGGCATGGATTGTGGGCAGTAGGAGGGTATCAGAGTTGGTCTACAGGCAGCTTTTCAAAAATTCCCTTCAGTTAACAGAGAACATTCATAACATATACTGTTTCTGGATTTTTATTTTTTTTTTTTTTGGTGGATATATGATAATATGGCATTAATAAGCTCTAAATGGCATGCTCTAAAGAGGGAAAAAAACCCATTTCCTTCTTTGGCTATCTTATGTATGTATGCTACTATTGAATTTTTTTGTTTTTTCCTTTTTTTTCTCCCTAGTGGCTTATTTTGCCTGTAAGTAAATAAAACTCCTAAATATTGTGAGGTCAAAATTCTCTTGTATATGCATTCTGAATCAGAAGAATCTTTGTTAGCCCTATGCTTGTTCACTGAAACACCTCACGGTAGTGGGTGTCAAGCAACAAGGACAGCATTCTGTTCAAGAGTTTGGCTTTTGGCAGGAAAATACCTGAAAAACTTTGAGAGTAAAATACTTTTCCTTCAGATATGCAAATTGGGACTGTTTAATTTTAAAGATGGAATGTGCTTTCTTAGCATTAGAGATATCTGAAGGTAACATATTTTGTAGAATCATAATTTGAACAGCAATGAAAAATAGATTTATTTTGGGCCTGTGTAAGGTAGGGCTGAAAAAGGAGTATTTATTATAGTGCTTTGTGTGAATCTTCTAAATGCATTTATATTTCTGTGGAATTACAGAAAATTGTAAATACTAGTCTAAGTCACATATTCAGCAGTATCAGCCTCGGGATTGTAGAGCTACAGAGCCTGCTACAGATAGAAAAAGAATATTGGCTGGTTATTTTCAGATTTGTGTAATAAATATTTTGACATTGTTAAGTTCCTTTTTTTTTTGTCACGTAAAATATCAAGGTGAATATTTTTTTTGTTATAATACTCATTTCCTTACTTGCTGAATGGGTGCAGAAGATGGTAAAAAATACTTTATATCTGTTTCTGTTGGCCTACAAAACTAGGAAGGGAAGGATTTGGGAAAGAGAATTTAAATTGCTTATACTACATTGACATCAAAGTTGGTGTCTTTGAAATTTACCTCAAAGCAGTAGGTATTAGTCAAAATTTCATCTAGTGCACTCCGGTGAAGTCCAGGTGAATGAATTAAATCCTACAGGACCTGGGAGATGAACAAACATGTGATAGGCAAGAGACAATTTGTGGATTTAGGAAATACAGATAATAAACACTTGTGCATTCTTTTCCATTGTGTTTTCATCTGTGTTGTAAACACACATTCTTATATAATTGCATTTTAATAATGAGGTAGCTTCAACATATGAAATAATTTGTTCCCTTAATTATATTATGTGTTAATTAAGAGAATGTGTTATTTTATTGATTGCAACACAATGGAAGGAGCATTAATTATCCTGTTTTCTAAAGGTAGAAGATACGAATCCTGATCATTCTTTTTCCTCAGGTCAACTTGCTATTTAGATTTATCCTTCCTTTACTAAAAAGCATGATGAGTAGCAGAAGCTTTTTGAAAATGTTTGTATATAATTCTTTAAATTTTCCTTCATTATAAATTGAATCAAGACTTTTTATTTAAAACTGGTTTTAAACAAATCCAGTTTTCCCTTTAGAAAACATGGCATTCTTTTACTAGTTTCATGTTTTCTTTTTCATGCCCCTTGCAGAGCCAGAAACAACCTTCTGCTTTCCACATATCTTTGTTTTAAATGTACTGTTGCAGCTCATGAACGCCATTGTCTAATGTCACTGATGAATCTTTTTGATCACTAACATCTGAATGACTGGCTGGTACAGCTACTCTTGCAACAACATTTACAGTTCATTTGGCTGGATGTTCTGAAGAAACCCTTCTCACATCACATACTGTGGCATTCAACATCCTTACGTCTTTGTGAACGGAAGAAAGCCATGTTCATAGAATTCCTTCTCTCTAGGGGAGGGAGGAGTAGGGGGAGAGGGGAGAGGAATCGAGCCTGACATATTTATTTCTTCCTCCGATTCTATGAGATTTGAATTCTTACAATGAAAACATGAAAGACTATGTAGTCCTCCAGTTACTTTCTACGAAATCTTTTTCAGTTAGATAAGGAGAAATGATTGATTCAATAATTAATTAATGACCCATTTTATATTGTAAGTGTATTTTCTGTTTAGCAAACAATATGCAGTTCTTTGGAAATGGACCTTTTCCTTCCAAGTGTGTATGCTGGATGTGTGTGAGGGAAAAGACTTCTGCAGCAGTGATGACTAGAAAGTGTACGTGTCCTGTAAATCTTTGCCCCCTGTTTATTAATCCAAAGAGGACAGATTCTACATTGGTAGTCTTGGGGATTTGCAACAGGATTATGTTGTTATGCTTCCAAATCATGTAGTTATACAGATAATTCATTTTCTTGTTACTTTATATGTTAATAGAAGTTTGTTAGGTGTATTAAATTGAAATAATTTATACTTAATAAAATAGAAACAGCAGATTCTGTGACAGGATTATGTCATTTCTTGATTATTTTTTTTTACTTGTATTTAGTTTTATTTTTTTTTTTTTTACTGATGGAAGTTAGAACACTTCATTTCCTGCAATTTAAAATATTCTTCATTTCCGAGTCCTCTAGGCTGGCATTTTTGTTTAGCTAGGGAAACTCTTTCAGGAATCACATTGCATGTGATTTGTAAGTAAGCTAAAGTGCTGTAGGTGTTCTTTTGAAGATCTTTTCATGTGGAAAAAACAGTCCTTGAGTTTTCTTACTGGGAGAAACATGACTGGCCTGAGGTAGTGGCTTCCAGTACCCCAGGCACTGGAGGTGTAACTCAGGGTATTGGTAAATACTCTGTATCCAGAAGATCTTACATTTTTCAAAATCGCTATGAGGATTGCCTTAAGTGGGAAAATTAAAAGCCTTGATTCTTTAGAAAAAACACGTGCAGAGGCATGTTCTCTGCTCATTATTGATGCACTTTGTTCTATCTGCAAAGGCAGTGTGCAAAGCTTTATGTGGCTGAAGCTTCCAAGTGCTCCTTGTGTTCCAACACAGACTAGGTAGCTTTTGGCTTCTCTTTGTTTTTCTAGACATTTGCGTTAGTCTACTGGTCTGGCACGCTTGATAGCAATTGCCACTTGCTGTTTGGATCAGTGTTCTCACTGGAGCTCAGGCTATTACTCAAAGCATAATAAAGTATAAATCAAATTGGTAATGTAGGCTCTGATGTTAAATGTTTTGAGGCTGTCCCCCATGATGACAACACTGGAATTATTTAATGAAAATTTTGCATTGGGTTTCTCTGTTGGTATACAGATTCATTTAGTGAGAAAGAGCTCCTGCTACTGCAAAGAGGTTTCAGTCCTCATTTTTTTCCACTTACATTTTTAATATTGATTCCCGGAAGAGAAGGAAAGATCTTACCTTGTCCGATAGCTGAGCTCTCTACAAATGCCGTGCTGTCTATTTTGCACTGGCCTGAGTCAGCCATGCCTGTATCTATAGAAGGCAGTAACTGCAAGCCAAAAGAAAACCTTTTACTAAAGACCAGTTTAGCCTACCATTTGAGGTCACATAACTGGGACACCTTATAGACAGCATAGCTGCAACTATTTCAGGTTTGGTTAACCATTGCACACTGCCTGGACACTCATGTTACTGAGATTGCAGTACAGTTTACTTAGGATGTGAAGATTTCTTTTGGACTTCTGCTTATAGTATGAAATTTTATCTTTTTTTTGCTAGGACCAGTACTGGCTAGCATGGGAGTTAATTATCTTCATAGCAGCATAGGTGCTGTATTTTGGATTTGTGACTACAACAGTATTAATAACACACCAGTGTTTTTGCTGACACTGTGCAAGCACTTCTCAGCAACAGGGCTTTCTTGTTTTCCCCACTCCTCAGCAAGTAGTCTAAAGGTGTGCAAGAGGCTGGGAGTGAAGACAGCTGGGACAACTGACCAGAATTGACCAGATGGATGTTCCATACAGTGTAACATCACACTCAGCCATAAAAACTGTGAGGTTTGAGGTGTTGGTCTTGGAGTTAGCCGTTACTGGGAGACTGGCTGGGCATTGGTTTGCTTGTGGGAAGTGGAGAGTGAGTGAGGAGCTGGGTGGGTGCTTAGTTGCTGGCTATTGTCAACCACAGACTATTACAACTACTGTATCCAAGAACAGTATCTTGCATCTTTCACTGCCAGCTGAGCATTTGCAGGCATCCCTGAAGTGAGGACAGAGCATCAGATGGACTTTGGAAAGAACATACTTTATGAAAGTAAGGAAGGATAGTCTATGGGAGTTTAGTGGGAACTGCAGAAAGCTAGAATTGGGTTTCCCATAATAAAGGTGGTGTTTGATAGTGATATTATTTGATGTGGGGAAAAAAAAGACAATGGAGAAAATGGGAATACAGGGAATGTCATGTTATTTTGTGTTTTTAGAAGGAACTCATAGAAAAGATATTGAGAAATATGATAATAGACTATCCTCATAACGGGTGTTTTTAGCAACTTGGAAAATTCATAGGTGGTTTAATTACATTATTTTCAGGTGAACAAGTTTAGAGAGGCAACATAAAAATTAACAAGTTTTTTTAGCAGCTAGAATTATTTGCTAGCTGTTTTATACCCCATGAAGGACCTTCTGTTCTGCAATAATTAAAGAAGTAATTATGTTTCCATTTACCAAA
Organism: Aegotheles bennettii; assembly: GCA_013398125.1. Classification (NCBI taxonomy): domain Eukaryota; kingdom Metazoa; phylum Chordata; class Aves; order Caprimulgiformes; family Aegothelidae; genus Aegotheles; species Aegotheles bennettii. The sequence goes on along the minus strand of VZRW01006789.1, from coordinate 1,249 downwards.
ACTAAGGATTTACAAGGTACACAAGTACTAGTTAGCATGCCTGCTTTCAGACCAGAGATTTCTACAGTGAAGTATTAGTTGTGAAATTAAAGTTGAAGGGGGAGAATCTAGACAGCACCCTCTAAGAAAGACAGGGATAACACGGGACAAGAAACCAGAAGCAAAATTACTTATTACTGCCATATTTTCACAACTCTGATATGTATTTTGAATTTTCTGAATTTCTTTAGAATTACTGTTCTCTAAAAGACTGCCTTCAGATAACCTTTTATTTTATCTGTATTGCAGTTTGTTCCTGAGAATATGGTATATCTTTGTGGTAGTTTTCACAGAATTATAGAATTGGGATTGAAAGGGAGATGGAAGATTGTGTAGCCCATTGCTCTGCTCAATATGGGTTCAGCTAGAGATCGTTACTCAAGGCTGCATCCAGTCTAGTTTACATTATCTCCAAGGCTGGCAATCTTGCAACATCTCTGTGCAACCTGTTCCACTGTTTTACCACTGTCACAGTATGTTAAAATGGAATTTCCTGAGTTTCAATTAGTGCCCATTGCCTCTTGTCCTTTCACTGGGTACCACTGGGAAGAGTCTGGCACGCGGCAGCGCGGAGCAGAGAGCGGCAGCGGTGATAGTGGCAGCGGTGAGAGCTGTTCCTTTTAATTACTGAGGATTTAAGAAGGGGCCGGGCTTCCCGGAGATAGTGAAGCCGGGGCAGAGTGAGGAAACCCGAGTCTGAGAGGGAATCCTGCGAGGAACCGGAAGGCTGACGTGGCGGGGGGTGTGGCTGAGAACCGTGGCAAATTTAAAAGCGGCCGTCTGGGCAGCTGCCTTCCCTCAGAGCAGGCAGCAGCGCGGAGCGGAGAGCGGCGGCCGCCACAGGGGAAGGAGAGAGGGCACACGGAGAGCGGCGCGAGGGAAGGCAAGGAGCAGAGAACACTGGTTGCTTTCTCGAGCAAGACAGGCAAATTAGCCAGATAGACCATGGTCACAACGTGCCCAAAAAACGTAGTGAAAAAGAATGTGGGAACTCAGACGGATCCCCCGAGCAGACCTGCAGCCGTGCAGGTTTCTGGCTGCAGCGAATGCCTGAGCCTGGCACTGGTACCGGAGGGAGCCAGTGACGCCGCGTGTGTGCGGTGTGAGCAAGTAAATGATCTGCTCGGGCAGGTGGTTAAACTGATGGAGGAAGTAGAAAGGCTAAGAACTATTAGAGAACGCAAAACTGAAATAGATTGGTGGAGCTTCA
>VZRW01006788.1:116667-162973 GCA_013398125.1 Aegotheles bennettii | reverse complement strand
AAGAGAAGACAACTTGTGCCCCACTTTACTGAAGAAAAATTCAGTGTTGTATCAGTTATAATCTTAAACTAGGAAAAGAAGTGTCCTGAAGGAAAATGCTCTAAATAGACAACTGATGTTCTGAAACACTGAGAATTGCTGAGAAACTAGCTGGAAAAACATTTGCATAAAGAGAAGCTTTCAGATATTTCAGCAAACTGTTGGGTTTTTTTTGTAGTACATTGACCAGAAACATTCGGCACCGAAGAGGAGAGAAGGTTGTGATAAACGTACCAAGTGAGTAAATTCAATCTATGTTTTTTCTTTTTCAAAACAATTGTTCAATCTAATGCTTTGGGTTACTGAGTACCTGCGTTTTCCACACAGTATTTAAAGATAAGAACACGCCATCACCATTTATTGAAACGTTTCCTAATGATGATGGAGAAGCAGCAAAGGCATCTAAGCCAGACTACATATACATGGATGCTATGGGTTTTGGAATGGGAAACTGTTGTCTTCAGGTAAAAAATGTCTGCTTTCAACATGTTACTGAATGTTGTCTTCCCTAAATGCTTCCCTTTTTAAGATTTGCCTTGTATCTAATTTCTCTAGTTTAATTCAACTGATGTATTTTCAGAGTGGCAAAAGGGGGGATAAAACAACAAAAATAATCTTGTACTGGAGGGTGGTCTTAAAAATCCAGGTGTGTTCACTTGCATTATGTTTATTTTCTGCTAATGTTCAAATGTGCTTGAATGCTTTGCTGAAAGGGTTTCTTGAACTGGTCAAACCCCATTTGATCAAGCACCTTCTCCTGAAACTCCAGAACTTTTTAAGTGTGAAAGATCATCTTCCACTGTGGTTTTCTTTCAGGCATGACCAAAGGACACTATAGGAATGGAAACTGAGCTGTCTTGTAGGAATGTGTGGAGTTTTTTAGTTATGCATTTTGGGTTTTTTCCCTCTTCCCCATTTCTAGAACAGCAAAAGCAAGGAGTGACAAGAAGTCATTGGATTATCTTAAAAAATAAGTAGCTTTCTCCTTCTGTGTAGTTTTACATTATTTACAAAAAGCATGAACTCCTATATAAAATTTCTCATTCTTAAATATTTTTAGCTGTTTGCTAAGAAGTCGTCTTCTCACTGCTTGTACCATGAACCTGCCAAATCCACATGGGTAGCTGTCTTCTGTTACTGTGTGCTGGGAGACAGTTTTGTTTCTGTTTTCTCTCGTTAATGCATGCTCACTTTTTTTTTTAAATTTCATTCATTTGCCTGGGTTACCACTATCTTACAGTATCCTCCATTTAAATCCAGAGGCTGTGTCTTGGGAGTGCTTTAATCCTTTCAATATCTGTTTGTTTTAAATGTTTCTCTTATCATAGTAACCTGATGCTAGGAGCTGATGCCTTAGGTCGTAGTGATGTCTTTGACTGTTGATAAAATCTGCATGTTGTCACTGCCCTGGTGGAAGCAGAGCTAGGAAAAGACTAGGGTTAAGTCTCTAGGGGATTAAAGGAAATTCTTCAAGCTCTTCTTGTTTCACAACAGTGGCAGAAATAACCCAATTGAGAAACTACAAAAACTGAATAAATAAAATATTCTTGACAGCAGCTAAGTATGATTTCTTGTCACTAAGGTAAATTAGGGAGAACCAGATGAAGTAGTAAACTGTACATAACACTGTGTGGTTTTACAAGGTGTTAAGTTTGTGGTCTGTTTTGTACAATCTCTTTCTTATTTAAGACCAATAAAAGAAATACAGCCTTACTGCTTAGTCATTATATGAACTTGTTTAAAACTATATTAAATTCCTTTTTATGGAATATCATTTTACTATTCCCCATTCTTGTAATCAGTGGTCAAATTCAAATTTGGTAGTCCTGTTGTCATCGAGGGGAGAATGAAAACGGGGCTGGCAGATGTCAGGAATAAATGTAAAAGGGAAGACGAGGTGGATATCGCTGTGTCAGAGGAAATAATGTAGGTGTTCTGTCCCCAGCCCCGCTGTTGGGACAGTGCTGGAAGTCCAAAATTAGTGATGAGAAATCATACTTAGCTGCTTTTCCGCGAGAGAATGAAATAGTCTTGTCTTTTCAAAGTGCATTTTTTTTCCTTTTTCTGATAGCCACTTGAAGGATAGACACACAAGAAATATTTTCTCTGTTACACACCTCTTTTCTAACTTGGGATGTTTTGCTGAATGTTGGGTACAGATTTAAAAAGACAAAACACAAACAAATCCCATATTCGTCCTACACACCCCGCCTTCCCCCCTAAAAAAATAAAATAAAAATTTCCACCACTGAGCCTACCTGTGAACTCAGGAGTTTTTGGAGGGTTGTTTTGGTTGGTTTTCTTAAGGCTTACTTGGGGTTCAATTGGGCTTCAGTGGCAGACTGAGAAGAACCTGTATGTTTTGTGGGACTCTCTAATTGTTATCAGTGGAAGAGGAAAATCTGTGTTCAGCTGGCATTGTTCAGGGCAACAAGCAGGGATGGTGGTTTAGAGCTGAAGCCTGTTGTACAATGTTAGGGTTAGGAGTGCAGGGTACAGTCTCATCTTAGTTATCCTCTGATCTTCTTTGTAAACTGCAAAGAAGGAGAGAGAGGCTTCTAATCTGTTTAGTGTCTTTTCACAGTTTTCAGGTGATTGACACCTCCGCTGCATTTTTGAAATGCATGAAATGTCAGTTTGGGAAGCCTGGAGGGTAAGGTCCACTACTAGAAATGTGTCTCATGTTTGATGCTGCTCTGAGCAAATTTCACCAAAAGTAGCAAATAAGTTGCATTTTCAGTGGCCTAAGTGTGGTAAGGCTTCCACATCACTAATGGCTTCTGCAAATAACATTTCTATCTTTTGCTGTGTCCTGGCATCTAGTGCAGGCAAAACTGGACTTTCTTTTAAAATAAAAGTTACAGTAGACATGAAGATACTTATTTTTCACAGTTTTGCAAGATCAAACAAAGGTGTCTCAAAATGTTCTTTGAAACAGGATTAGATGTTACATAAAACAAATATTACATCTACAATAGTTTCGGACTGTTGTTCTAAGTAAGTAGGTTCCTGGCTTATTTCCTGAAGGTGCATTGCCAACCCATGTGTATTGTAGACGTTAACTCAGTTTTCTTTCCTTCTGGCAAGTGTTTGTATATTTAGCCTCACAGCCAAGGAGTTGTGGTCTGAAGTCTTGTAATGAACGTGGAAATGGTGTGGAAGGAAGCTTGTGACATAAATGCAGCTGGTAGATACGGCAAAAGATTGTCCAAAAATTGGGGAGTGGGGTAGGAACCCCCACAAAAACCCCCACTCAAAACCAACCAAAAAACCACAAACCCTTAAAATTCTTGTTATTTAAATAATTTTATTATATCATTGATTCTAAATCTAGGAAGACTGTGTTTGTGCTATGATTATAGAAATTGTGATAGCAATTATATTTATTCCAACAGGTAACATTTCAAGCTTGCAGCATTTCTGAAGCAAGGTATCTCTATGATCAGCTAGCCACCATCTGTCCCATTGTGGTAAGTAGTGGACTTCTATCACATAAGCTCTTTGTTGTGTGAAAGCCACTGCATGTAGAAAAATAAAATCTTAAGTTAAAAAAAACCCAACTTGAATGATAATCACAAATTCGGTACTGTGGGAGAAACGTCAATCTCTTGCTGGGTTGTCACAGACCAGTGTGATTTATTTAATATCCAAATGACACCACTAAACAGACAATGTCTGTTGTTTCTCCTCTGCCCTCCTTCCTTCGTGCACAAGACTTTTGTTGAATAGTTTTAGAAATATCTTTGGGGCAGTTTTTCACTAAAACAAGACAAGCTCACTCCTTAAAATAATTTTTAATTTTTTAGCTGGTTTGGTGTTACAGAGGGTTTCAGTTTAAGTTATTTAAATCTGTCCCTTTTGTAAGCATGTGGTCATAAACAGGTGTTATAAAAATAAGCTTTCGTCTGGTCTAGGCGGTGAGCAGATCCTGCTCTGAGTGAGGTATGTTCAAGCTGTGTTGCTAAGGTGCTTGGCCAAACAAAAACAAACAAAATAAAACAATTGCCAGGTGGACTTCTGGAGCTTGGAAGTATGCAAGCAAAATACTTGCTGGTTTGTCATGAAATTGCTTCTGCCTATATCATCTTTCAGTTCCTTAAATGCTGAGCTCTAGAGGTAATAAATTTGCAGAGGATCAGATGCCACTTCAGTAATACAAATCCTTCATCTAGGCATTTTCTGGAGATAGCAGTTAAGAGATTTGTGGTTGTATGGACTTTGGCTGTACGTTAAACTGAAGTATATACTTCAATTACTTCTGGACCAGCAGCTTTCACTCCCAGAACGGTTGGTTCTGCTTTTGGTTCCTGGTCTTGTCCTTTGTTTTCATATCAGACTGTTTTGTTTTAGATGGCGTTGAGTGCTGCATCTCCATTTTACAGAGGCTACGTGTCTGATATTGACTGTCGCTGGGGGGTAATCTCTGCATCTGTAGATGATCGAACACGAGAAGAGAGGGGGCTAGAGGTAAGTAATGTTAGGTAGTAGATGCCTGATTTTTTCAGGCAAAAAGTTAAATCTCCTTTAGTATCAAATTCTGCTTGTGCTCATCAGAATCTAATGAGGGAACGTGACAGTCTTTGTTGTAAATATAGGAGAGATGGTGTAAATGTTAGCCTTGGTTTTACAGTTTACATTAGCAAAAATATATTTTTAGTTAGGTGTGGAATCCCAGCAGAACTCCACTCACGCCTCCACAGCTTGCTGAGAAGGTCCCTCTGTGGTGAAACTTCCCAGTCTGCGTTTGAGCCAAAAAAGCAAAAATTGCTTTGGATTAAATAGCAGGTGCTGCTGAGTAATCCAGTAATATAAACTAGAACTATATGAAAACAGCCAGTTGTCAGAACTTGAACTGAAGGAGTTTCTCTGATTAGGAATTGGCATTCAAGGCACTTAAAAAATTACAGAAAAAAAAAAAAATAAAAAATCTACTTGAAATATTTCTTGAACTACCCATTTTAAGAGCATCTCTAACAATGTGTACATAGTGGAACTGTATTGGTGTGTCTCGCGGTAGGTATAAAAATGCTTTCCAGGTACTTGTGGTGATGGAACAGGAAATGGGGTAACATCAGGAAAATGTTTCCACTTTTAGAGAATTCTAGCCAATGTGGTGTGATGACTGTTTTTTCACTCAGATACATACATCTGCAAACAAAATAGTCATAATTCCAGGATCGCTGTCTATTAAGCCTATTTAAGACTCATGCTGTGAATAATTTTAATTGAGACTGTAAGGTTTTTTAAACAGGATAATAATTCTCACATAAGTGTCATTAGTGAGCAAAACTTAGGTAACATTGTTAACAAGCTGTTAAAATATTGTATTCTTAAATTATATAGCCACTGAAGAACAACCATTATAGAATCAGTAAATCCAGATATGATTCCATAGACAGTTATCTATCTGAATGTGGTGAGAAATACAATGACATTGATTTGACAATAGACAAAGATATCTACGAGCACCTAATAAAGGAAGGTAAGTGTTTGCTTCGTTATGAGCAGGTTAAGAATTATGCTTGCAGTGTGTGGGGATATTTTACGTTTTCATTCTTGTTTGTTTCAATCATTGTGCATCCTTCAGAGTGACTTCTACTCAGGAAGTATCTGTGTAGCATAGTCTTGAGAGTTTTTTAAGAAGTATTTGTTTGTAACGGAAACTGTCCCTGATTCCAGCTTAAGAAGCAGTGTTTGATGCGTTAGTGTTTTAGCTTTGTAGAGAGAGCAGAACTGCTTTAGGAAACATGGCACAGAGATGCATCAGGAAACAGGAAGAATGGCAGCCACACCAATATTCAGCTGCCATTTCCAAACAAGAACCTGTTCTTTTTTTTTTCCTCTTTAATCATTTCCTTCCTTCCTGAAGTCATCATTTAAACTTTAACAGGATGTGGTGGGTTGAGGTAGCATTGCAGAGTTGGATGTTTTCAATCTTGTAAAACAAATAATTTCCTAGAGCCTGCTTTGCTATGTGTGAATTGTTTGTTTGAATTTTCACTTTATAGGTATTGACCACCTTTTGGCACAGCATATTGCACACTTGTTCATTCGAGACCCATTGACTTTGTTTGAGGAGAAAATACATCTAGATGATGCAAATGAATCCGACCATTTTGAGGTTGTGTCTGATTTAGAGGAATTTAATAAATATATACATAAAATGCTTATTCTTCATAGTACTGCTTAATTTGAGGATGGCTATATTAGCTAAAATTTCTTTTCCTGAATTTTTCACTTCAACTAGTTATTTAGAATATGACTTTGCAGTTATAAGCATATTTATTTCTTTGTTTTATCATTTATTTAGGAGAAGGTGGTGGCTTTTACTTCAAGCCCAGTAAAATGCAAAGAGCCCAAACTGTAGCTATATATATGTGTTATGGGGAGCTGTTTATTTTTATGACTTCCTAAAAACTGTTTTGCATAACATTAACATACAAATGTCACCCTTACACAGCTTTATGAAATAATAGTTGTGGTAATACTAGGTATTTTTAGTTTGGGACGCATCAACCCCTCATAAAAAAAGTAAGTCAGCTACATCTCAGCCCCCTAATATCTTACACATAATCCTCAAACAAAATAGCATGAGAATGTGTAACATATTTGCTCCTAGGACAGGTAGTTTTACTGTATTTTTTGGGAAGTCATGCCACTTAGTTTGGAAGTGCTTCTCTAACTTGATGGGCTGTTCCAGGGAAAATATTAGAACTCTAGTTATCTGCTTATTTTTCTTTGTTTTTATTATAGAATAATGCATATCTTGATTGTGACACATTATTTCATATGATTTGCAGAATATTCAGTCTACAAACTGGCAGACAATGAGGTTTAAGCCACCTCCTCCAAATTCAGATATTGGATGGAGAGTGGAATTCAGACCTATGGAGGTAAGGAAGGCCTCAGTATGCACAAAAGCACATTTCCTTTCAAGTGGAAAAGTACCAGGCATTCTGCCATCCAGTATCAAACCCTTATTACTTATACTGTGTTTTCTCCCCTCTGAATTGCTAGACACAAGTGAAGTGGACAGCAGTGTTTAGTCAGACATGGACTGTGGGAATTTAACTGACAGGAGAATCCACTGCAGTACAGCAAAGCATGCTAATGGATTTGGGGTGATGGGGAAAGGAATTAGGCTTGTATTAAAGCAACAGTAAACAAAGCCCCATTTAGCTTCTAGGGACTCCAGCACTTTTCCTGGTACTTCACAATTCTACTGTCATTGTTTCACTTTTATTTTATAGCTGTCTATTTCTGAGCTCTCTGAATTTAATCCTTTTAAAGTGGAAACTTAAAAGCTATTATACATTTGTAATTACACAGAGAGCCTGAAGGTGCATGTTATTAGATAGCCTTTTGAAACAGGAGTGTGTTTTGGCATTGCATTAAAGGGTTGAGTGTATTGAAGTGTGTGCATGCATTGTGCATTTGAAGTCACTGCTGATGGTTCGAGCTCATGCATCACCATCTCTGCTGGTAGAGTGTGTGTGAATACAAGTACCAACGTGAACATTACAGTCAACCTGTTTTATACTTTTTCAGATAATTTATCGACCTCCATGAGCGTGTTTGCACTGAAGTAATTTAATCTCTTATCCTTTCATGTCTAGGTCCAGTTAACAGACTTTGAAAACTCTGCATATGTTGTGTTCGTGGTATTGCTAACCAGAGTGATTCTATCGTATAAACTGGATTTTCTCATTCCTTTGTCCAAGGTAAGTGTGAAAGATCAGATCTGTTAGAGCTAAATGCAACGTATTTGCATCTAGTCTGATTTTTATCCTCTGCAAGCTAGGAACTGATATTCATGCACTTACAGAACAGTGATTTTTGTCTTTTCAGTTGTCATCTGTACCAGTACTTTGAACCAATTTCAGCTCTACAGTATTAAATGAGTATTTTACTGCTGTCTTGTGGGATTAAGTTTATAGACAAATGCTGTGGGAATTTCTGTGGTGCCTGACAGTGTCTGACTACTGTAGAAATGTTGAGAAACAGCATTGTCACAACATCATTTTGAGACTGGAAAAAGGCATGTTCCCACCATTTTACATGTGGGGAAAGTAAACTATGGAGGTCAGAACTAAAACTTTAGATATTTATTTCAACATGGCTGTTGCTTATGTCTCATGTTCTTATTCTCTGTTTTGCTTGTATCTGATGGAGAGGGAAAGAGTAGTTCAGCATGCTTAGTGTACGCAGTATTTGAGTGGAAACAAATACTGCTGATTTTTGGTCACGACTGTGGCTTGTGTTTAGACAGACCAGCTGTGCAAAATGTGCTTTTTCCTTAATCTTGTCCCCACAATTGTTGAACTGTTTTGGGTGAAACTGTCCTTGCAAGTCTTTCTGAGGCACCTGACCAGAAAATGTCTTTTTAAGTGGACAGTCCTGCAATGTTACAGGTAACTTTAAAAAAGGTATTGTAGTGCAGAAAGCTTTTGACAAACTACACAAAATACTGCCAGCGCTGGCTACAGCATAGTAGTGGTATCCTGTAGCTTTATTTAGTGGTTTTAATTAAAATGGAGAAAAATACTGAAATTGTAAATTAAAAGTAATCATAACATACAGTTGGTATGATTTCTAAAAAGAGAACTTCTCTTACTGATGTCAGGGAGTTCAGACTTCACAAATAACACAGCGATTTTGCACTTCCAGTGCATAATTACATTGTTATTTGGAATGTCTCAAAAGTACAAAATTTCTAACTAGTAAATACTAGTTAAGACCAAAAAAGAGATCAGGTGCCGAAAGAACCTGAACAGAGCTGAGGGGCTGGGAGGGCATAACATTTCTGGAGCTTGCTAAGCAATTTGGCAGGTAGTGCAACACTGAATTGCACAACCAATGGTAAGTCTGCCTCTTTCAAGTAAAATAATAAGGGTTTATGGGGCTAATCTCGTACTAATCTTTGCTGTCCGATTGAGTGCAGTTGTACTCCCATCAGCTAGGAGTTTTTTCAAACTTTGAAAACAGCCTGTTGTGTAAATAGGTTTCATAATATAAAATGAACAAAAGCAGACTTTTGAAAACAAAGCTTTGACAGGTAAGAAGGAAGTGAAGATTTTACATTGCCCTTAATTAAAGGTCAAGCAATTCGGCAAATCATACTCCTCCCTCTGAAGACATTACAGTAAAGCTAATGTCCAAAAGCTGTGTGATAATTCCCTGAGAACCAAAGAACTTGGACAAAATCTTCCACCTGGAAAGACAGAGCAATGCTTGTGTTGTTTGCAGAGCTTATGAGCAGTGCTTTGTAGTTTCTATATTTTTTTAGAAGCCTGCAATTTAGAACTTCTTTACTAGCAGTCTAAACTTACCTGTCTATCTAAAAGACGTTTGGGTACGGAACAGATATGATTCCCATGCCAACTGGAATTCTGTTTCTGAAAGTTTAATAGTGATAACTCCTCTAAGGACTTCAATGATTTTGTTAATAAAAGCAGCAAACTGTGTCTAGGGAAATTACAATTGTTCTTCTGTACTCATTTAAATTGTACCTAAATATGCAAAGAAGTCTGCCAGATGGGATGCAACCTGTTAATCACAGCTGTTCCTGTGTTTTCATCCAAACTTAAAAGATTAGTGTAGCATGTTCTAACATAATACCATTACCTTTTCTGCTGGACACCTGATTTCATAGAATGTCATCTCTTTGTGGTTTTGCCCAGGAATGAAATAAAACTTATCTCCACAGCTTGGCCTTGTATGATGAAATAAAAAGAAACATAGTAGATGTTTCAGCTAATGAAACCAAAATGTGATGGTTTGGGAGAATCCTAACGTTGTAAAATGTCACAAATGCCTGAAATACTTCATTTGCCAGGTGGATGAAAACATGAAGATGGCCCAGAAGAGAGATGCTGTTCGGCAGGGAATGTTTTACTTCAGAAAAGATATTTGCAAAGGTATCACAACAAGCAGCATGATTAACACTGTTGCAGGTGCTTAATGCATCTCTTGCCTTCTAACTGTTTCTTTCTTTCCCTTTGTCACCTGCAAAGGCGGAAACACTGTTGTGGATGGATGTGGCTCTGCACAGAACGGGACAGGCACCAGCGCAGAAGAGTACACCTTAATGAGCATTGATACAATTATCAATGGGAAGGTCATAGCCTCTTATACCTGGAACATACAACTTTCCCCTCCATTCTGCCCTCCCAGATACCAGATCAAGCATGTTTTATGCTGACTCTGTTCTCTTACGCAGGAAGGAGTCTTTCCTGGTTTGATCCCAATTTTGAATTCCTATCTTGAAAACATGGAAGTGGATGTGGACACAAGGTGCACCATCCTAAACTACCTGAAGCTAATAAAAAAGAGAGCATCTGGTATGTTCAACACTTTTGGACATTAATGTTTTCCTAGCATTTTTCTACTTAGACAGTAATTGGGCTGTTCTCTACATTTCAGTTGGGTAGAACTGGTGGTGGCTGTGGCTGTCTGGTGTTGGATCATAGGAACAAAGGACTGGAGTGTGTTCTCTGACTTAAATCTGGTCCTGTCTAATTCTGATTATAGACGTTTCATGATCCATTTTAGAACTTAAATTAAGAGTAATTGATACACTACCCTCTAAGCTGTAGTTGTAACTATGTCTCCAAGACTTCTCTTTTCAGCACCGCTTACTGCTGCTTTTGTCTACTTTGTAGTAGTTTGCGCATACACTTATCCCTTTTGCCTGTCAGTTGAGTGTTGCAAGAGTACGCAAGGCTGGTTCTAATAGCCTGGTGTTATTGGTGTGACTCCAAAACGTGCTGCTCCATAGCATTCATAAGTCTAAATTCTGGTATGCTAGAGCATGGAACCTGGCCTTTAGTTCCCTGATAAGAAAGCCCTTCAGTAAGTAGCAAAACTCCTTTAAGGCAGAGCAAACCAGGCTCTTCCCCTGTCTTCCCCATGTTGCAGTATTTTTGAAGATAGGCAGTATAATGAGTCTTCACGCTCCTTTCTAAAATGCAGCAGTGTAATGAGTAAAAGATGCAGGCTAACCTTAATTCAGAACTGGACGCATAGCACAGTCTGCACCAGCTTTATACCTTTCTATGTGCAAATCCCTTCTATGCCTGCCTTGCTGTAAATTTAACTAGACAGTTCATTTTGGTCAAGACATCTCTTTTTTTTTTTCTTCTCATCCCAATTTTAAACTGAAGTGTTGCATTCTCTTGAAAATTGCTGTAGAAGCTTCTAGGTAAAGACCTTTTTAAAGCTGAGGTGGAAATCGGAACTTTCTCTTGCCTGGAAATGAAGTACTTTAGCAGTACTTCAGAATGGTAACAAGTTTTAATTAATCACAGCTTTCACTGTGAATGTTCTTTCCTAAGGCTGCTTGTTTTGTAGGAGGCTTCTGTCCCTCAGGTAACATAGACATGGATTTGATGCTTGGCTTAACTGAGGGAGAGAAGAGAAACTGGCAGGAAGAAAACATTTGAGGCACATCAGCCCTCAAAATAGCAACGCTTTCAAAATATTCCATTGTTGTTGGGCTTTTTGCCTTCAGAAAAATGCTGTTGGAAAAACAAGGAATGTTTAAGTCTTACAGAGGATTTTCCCAAGAGCTAATGACCTGGGCTCAACCCCCTGCAGCATGTGTACTCCTTCCAAAGATCAAGTTTGCTACCTGGTGTGAAGTTGCAAGCATTGCAAAAGTCAACTCGTGTATTTACACATGCTTAAAAGGTGTGAGAGTGAGGTAGATAGAGTCTATCCTTTGTACCTTAACTGTGATGAATTGAAATGATTTTTAAATGATGCTTCTTAAGAAACAGAATTCAGAGAATAAAAAGCATTAGATATTGTATTACTGTGCTATGATATTTCTCAATTGTGAGTTTTGGATTATTCCAGTTTACTCTCAATCTTAAATCAAATGTTCATGGACTGCAGCCTGCCCATGAGAGATGTCCACGGAGTGGCTATTTTTCAGGTTTCTCTCCTCAAATTGTGGACATGGAGCACTCACAAGAATTAACCACTGGCACCTTAGTTGCTGTGGCTTTAACTTGCCCTGACATAGTTAGAATCTGTGCTTCAGTTGCATCTTCTCTCACAGCACAGCTTTTGGTCCCTGTAAGTCATACAATGAGAAATGCCAGTTTTATTATATGTTCATTGAAAGTTTGTAATTCCTGCAGTGTTGTGTGTTTAAATGCTCTTCCCAGTTATTTCACCTTCTAGTTCCTGCGTTGTAGGATAATGTTTCTCTACTCCTCATCAACATTCATGATTCTGCAAACTTCTGAAGGATATTGTTGCTTCCAAACTTGCAATTCCATTTGTCTTGTCTGCACTCACTTGGAAGTTGTCTCACACCGTTTGTCAGTCTGTAGTGCCTTTTCCTGTTAGTTGTATGTTCTTGGAGAGCTGCACGGTGTGTTCACTATTAGCAGACTTGTGCTTTTACAAGGGATGGGGAGTCATGGGGCTGCCTGACCACTAGATGTCTGTGTTGGTGTGAGCTGGACTGCTTTCCTGTCTCCTCCCAAACTGACAGCCTGCATCAGCTTTTAGTCCAAAACTGGGTCCATTTATGCTCCGATCATCTCCCAGCCCAGCCGATATTTCTTGCATGCCTCCTGCTTCTTGTTGGTTTGAGGAAGTTTTCATGTGAGTTTCTAGTGCCTTCAACAAATAATGCTTCTTGGGTATTTTTTGTCTGCCCTCTTTATACATAGAAGTATAAGCTCTGGCCTTGTTTCTTTAAAACATGACTTCTCTTTTTTGAGGGACACTTTTATTTCTAATAACCATTTTTATCCTGCTTTTCTTTCCTGTACATTTCACAATCTTTCTGATTTGTTTGTGTACAAACCACTGACAGAAGTGTTTTGTATGCTTTTCGCTTTTTATTTGTGTGTTCCTGCTTGCTCTCCCTAATTCAATTCTTCTTACTTTCTATAATATTCTGAAACCAAAGATTTCTGTAGTGGAAGCCCTTGACTCCGCTCTTAACGAGGAAGCTGTTGTTCCAGTAATTGGCACTGAAACCTTTGCCAGGCTCTTCGAGCATCCCATCAGCCTATCTTAATGTCTTACTGTCAGTTACCTTAAACTGGTACTAGTTGAGGTTTGCTTGCACATGCTGCATTCAGGAGCAAGATTCAGTAAGCTAAACACCGGTATCCAGGGGCCTCCAGCTGCTACTTTTTAGGGATGCAGGTCTCCTGCAAGTGGTGTGTGCCATTTGATGACCCTGTATGGAAGTGTCAGGGACCCTTAGGCACCTTCTGACTGCCCCATGGGCTGCATAGTGAGACAGAGGCAGGGTGTACAAACCAGGGGTTGGTATAATTGAGTACCTGCCTGGTTGTTTTCCTAGGGGAGCTGCCACAGGGAGAAGGAACAGTAAGTCAGAGTAGACAGACTATATATATATATATATTTGATGTGTCTATTTGTTCATCTCAGCCAGTTTTTCTGTTAAATGACACATTCAGGACCTCTTGCTATACAGTCTGTTGGTAACAGCTGTTCTAGCAGCTACTTCTCTCTGCACTGTCATTACAACATCTGAAAGTTTGGAGATCGCACCAGAGGAGTAGGTTTCAGACAATCAGCAATGTGTCAGCATAATTATGCCTACAGTTTAGCCATATTAAAATTAGATACAGATATATGTATAGGAATGTGTTTCTCATGAAAGCATGGACTATTCATTAATTGTGTATATAATGTATAGAACTTCAGGTGTCATACTGCTAAATTAGATGTATAAACTGAAATTTGACTTCCCTTTGCCCACAGGAGAATTAATGACAGTTGCTCGATGGATGAGGGAATTTATCGCACAGCATCCAGACTACAAGCAAGATAGCGTGATAACTGACGAAATGAATTATAGCCTTATTTGGAAATGCAACCAAATCGCACAAGGCCAGGCAGAGTGTCCTGAACTATTGGGGGTAGGATTTAATAAGAAACAAAGTGGAAATAAAACTGACTCTCTGTAATGAATGAATGTTTCTTAAATAACAGAAAGTTTAAGCCTTCTAGCAAAGCACTAGCAAAGATACTGTGAATCTGGTACAGTTTCATGGTGTGAAGACCAAAACAGGGATACTGCACTATAAAAATGGGCCAATCTGCCTGAATATTTGTTTAAGGCATCCTAAAATGGGCATATTCTTATTGTTGAGGTTTATACAATGTACATGTAAATAGTAAAATATTTTTATGATTAACATCAATGTATTTTAATAACATTGTATCTAAAGTTATTGTGAATTAGCTTGTAACTTTTTTATGCTTATTCTAGAGAGAAAAATCGTCCTGAACAGCTTTGTAAATGTAATGTTACTTGTATGTTATATGCATTCCAGTTACTGAATGTTTACCATAATTTTTTTTAACCTGGAATGTGCTAAGTAATCTACCTTATTGTGTAAGAAAAAAAAATATCTTCTGGACCTATCCGAAACACATATACTTCTTCCTTCTATTTGGGTTTTGAAAGTATGTAAGAACATATAAATGCATGTGCATCCTATTTGTTAATCTTTACAGCAGTTTCTCAGTTGCCACAAGACCTGCATCCACTCATAAACTGTAAAGCTCAGAGGAACAGATCTGCCTTTATTCAGATAATGCAAGTCTGCCTGTCTGCAGATGTGTCAGGGTGTTTTTTCCCTCTGAAGTGAATTTGTACACTATCGTAGCTCAGAAGTTTGCCCACTGATTTAACAAAATAGTAATAGGGGAGACTTAATGAAAGAGAGGAGGAAATGAGAGCTGAAAATAAAGCTCTCTTTACAAAGGAACCAGAGGGACCTGCTCTGGGTTTCAGCAGCACCTGTTAACTGCTCTTTCTCCTACATTGCTGCTGTTCCCACAGTCGACAATGATCGCAGCACAAAACCAAGGACCTGACCATTCTTCCTAAAGGTTGAGTTTCTCATTTGTCATTCATTATTATAAATAATTTTGTCAGCATGTTTATTTCCTGTAAGGTACTTCATATAGATAGCTGAGGTACCTACCTAGCTGTAGGTATGGACAACTTAATCCCCTCTAGAAAATAGTTATAAAGAAGTGATGGAATGCACTAATCCTTTGAATTGAGAGCCAGTGCTGGGAGTGACTGTAAAGTATTTAAAATTTAGCCATAGCATCTGTAAATAAAGAAAACTTAAGGGGCCTTTCTGATTTAGCTTCTTAACTGACTTCTAGAAGTGAATTGTGTTATGGGTAGATTATGCAAAGCTTAATGCAAGCATATATAGATACCTAAGGTGTAATGATTTTTTTTTAAAAAAAGAACTAATGGAGAAACTGCAATGAAGAGGTGCACTAAGAAGAAGCTTTAGACTTTGTTCTGTGTTCACAGGTGTGCTTTAGAGAATAAAAAGAATGCTTTTTTTTTTCTGTGATGGTGAATTTGTTTTAATTAGGATGTAGGCATATGCTAATTTAGTTTCTGTAATAAGGAAATAAAAATAAAATTTGCAGTATGTGTTGGTCACTTGCATGACTTGAACCCACACCTTCAGATTCATAAAAGGAGGAGTTGCGTACCTGGCAATACAGCTCATCTTACCCAGACTCACTTTGCTCACAGTGAAACTTCTCAGGACTAGTGGCAAATGGTCTCCTCCTCCTGCAGCAGCGAAGTCCTTGCCCTTGTCATGGTAGCATCTATATGATTGCACAGCATCAGGTGCTATGCTTGGAAGACCCCTAAAAAAAGTTAAAATGCTTTCCTGTTGGTATTGCATCAACCCATGTCCTTTTTCCCTTTCAATTGACATTAAATCGCCCTTCTGGCCTAGTAGGTGGCTACCATTCTGTAAGTGGGGACAGATTTTGTTATGATGCCTAAAAGCTGTGGCTGGAAGTTTCCCTCGGGAGTTCTTGTATGCATGTTTTCACAGAAGACAAGAAAGATCAAACACAAAGCTGCTGCTTGGTTTTTCGAGGTATCCATGGTTGTGGTATCTTAAGCAGCTGACATTCCCTAGATGAAGAGTTATGGTACATCCTCCAGCCTGTTCTTGCTGTGGCATGGTGAAAGCTCTCAAAGGGCCAACCAGAGTTGCTGCAGGGAAGGACAAGCTTTGCCACTAGTTTTGAATTTAGCTTAGAGGTGGCTGGGTGGTATCTGCACCCACTCCAGGGTGGAGAAGCAAGCCCTAGGCCAAGTCTCAGGCTCTGGCTGACCTCTTGCAGACAGCATGAGAAATTTGCCTGGGCTATGAATTCAGGATTTTTTGGTCTTGCAGTCATAACGTGCTTTCGTGGAAATAATCACCTTTCCAACAGCCACCTGAGCAAAGGGAGGGAAAGAAGCACTGAGCACCTGAGGTGAAATGTAATTGATTCCTTGCCCAAAGACCTTAGTAATGTGTCAGTCATGGCACTCCCTGTGATCTCTAATGTGTTGGGCCCTGTTCAGCCTCAGTAATTTGATTCATGTCTTCCACTCAGTTTTGCACTAGAAGATTCTGTTGTGATTTCCAGAGGTCTTGATGCTATAAACAGTACTCTGATGCCCCGTTTTTTCTTGAGAGTCAAACTACTTGAGTAGAAGTGTCTTTATTTCTGGATTATTTTAGCTATGCTTTTATCATGGCCTAAATCTTCAAAACGTGGCTTCTCTTGTGTGTGCACAGAGCTCTGCAAGCAGTTTGCCTTTCTGGGAGTGGTGCAGCAAGAGCTTCGTACAATACTTTGGTCCTGCAAAAGCAACCTGACCTCTGAAACAAGCATCATGCAGCTTGTAGGTTTTTGAAAAATGACCTCATCTTATATTTGCAGTCATTCTGTTTAATATTTTAAGCAGATTATATTTGGTGTGCTGGTACAGTTTTGCAGCAAATTTGAGGGAGACCTTGTGCTACACGGGAAGCTGGTCACAGGAGCGGTGACAGCTGGGGCTATTTCAGCAGCTGTCTGGGTGGTGGGAGCTGGGTTTCAGCAGGAGGGGATTGCTGCAATCCCTTCCCAGGAGCCAGGCCCTTCCTCCTAACTGCCCCTTAAGGATAAACCGCAAAATGTATGTGTGCAAAAGTATGCTAGTAAAGATGTTCTCTACTCCAGGAAAGCAGATGAGGGAACAGAAATGCAATTTGCAGTGATACCCACTTGCTGCAGTGGTTACCAAAAGATGGCTGTTGACTGTAATGCTGAGCAGTGAAAGAACCTGTGATTTACAAGAGAACAGAAACAAGAATGTGCAACTTGAGCATTAGAGTAGAAACCCTGGGTCTCTGAAGGTCCAAAAGACCTGATGCTTCCTTGGAATTTCTTGAAGCCACTTTGGGAGAGACAAAAACACCTGTAAACGGGGATCTTTGCGATGAGCGTACTTGTACCCTGATGGAGGAGGGAGACAGTGCCGCTCCTGGGGTGGCCAGGTGGCAGAGTAGGAAGTTTTGTGGTTCTCATCATGTGAGCTAAAGCAAACCTGTCCGCACAGCGTTGTTGGTCTTGCTGTAACCTTTTGGTCGTGCCCTTTAACTGAAGGGCACCAGAGCGCATGCTGTCAAGACTGTTTTACAGGAATGAGATCTAGTTTAAATTAAAGGAGAGCTGATCCACAATGTCTCTTGTCTGTAACTCTGAACCACTAACACTGAAATTAGTCAAGGGCCCCATTGAAAAAAAGAAAGAAAGAAAAAGATGTGAAGGGATTCATTAACTAAGTTTGATTCTTCTCTTTCTTTGTGTGGTGGGTTGACCCTGGCCAGCTGCTGAGCACCCACAGCACCCACAGGCTTGCTCCCTCCTAGTGGGACAGGGGAGAATAGAAAGAGTAAAAGCAAGAAAATGTGTGTCGGGATAAGGACAGTTTAATAAGGGAAGGAAAGAGGAAAAGAATGAGTGATGCAAAGGCAGCCGCTCACCACCTGCAAGCAGCCCGATGCCCAGCCCATCTCTGAGCAACAGCTGCCCTGGAAGGCAAAACCCCCACCTTCTTCTGCTACACCAGTTTTATAGCGGAGCACAACACCATATGCCATGGAACATCCCTTGCGTCAGCTGGGGTCAGCTGCCCCAACCATGTTCCCTCCCAACCTCTTGCCCATCCCCAACCCTACTTACTGGGGGACAGATTGGGAAACAGCAACAGCCTTGATGCTGTGCAAGCACTGCTCAGACACAGCCCCAGCCACGCTGGGTTATCAGTGCTGCTTTAGCCACAAGTGTGAAGCACAGCCAACTCAGTAAAAAGTGTCCAAGGCTCTTCCCATCACCTGGTGGATTTGGATCTTGCAGAGCATGTGGCGAGCTGATAACAAAAGAACACCTCCCACTAGACGACGTTGCTCAGAGCCCCATCCAACCTGACCTTGAACATTTCTCGGCAACCTGTACCAGTGTCTCACCCACTCTCATAGAGAAGAATCTCTTCCTAATGTCTAACCTAAATCTACTCTCTTCCAGTATACATATATATTCCATAATAACTGTTCCCTAGAATAAGATTCTCCTAGAAAGGAGAATCTCCTTTGAATGAGATTGTCTTAGAAATGTGAAGTCAGGAAGGTTTTGCAGGCTTCATGGCTCTCTGTCTGTTCCCTCAGCGAGGAGGATTCCCTCTGTAAAGCAATGGGAGAAGTGACTGCAGGTTTCTACAGTTTGCCAAGCTGTAGGTCTGAGGCAGGGTCTCCTCCCACCGCTTTGCCTGCAGCCCGAATTAAAAGGGCAGCTGCAGTGCAGCTAACAGTGCTGGTCGGGCAGGAGTGCCTGGGCGGTGAGCACGTTTTCAGGCAGAAGTCCACCTGTATTCTGGTAGGACTTTATCAAAGTTGATAGATGCAATATTTATTCTGACTATATTGGCAAATTCTAATGGAAATTGTTTCCTGAAAATGTCCCTGATTTATTTTACTTACACCCTCCCAAATCAGCTCGGGGAGTGTAAAGGCTCCAAGGTGGGTAACCCTAAAGGTGGACCTTGCTGCAGGCAGCACTGCTGAGCCACACTTCACTTTTGGGTGTTTCTGGGTCTTCCTCGCTGAGATACCACCATCCTGAGCAGAAATAACGTGGTCTCAGCTAGCACCATACTTCACCAGAAACACTGGCAGGTTATAAGCGTTGGCAGCAGCCCCTCAGAGTGCCCTGCAGCCTGGGGGTATTCCTGCTGCCTGCACTGCTCACCCTGCCATCCCTGCTGCAAGGGCTTAGAGACAGGAGTGACAGCATCTCATCTCCCTTTAAACAATGCAATGTCTTTCCAGAAGAAAAGTGCAACTTTCCATAAATGCTGACTACGAATTGAACAACAGCCTGAAATCCTACAGCTTATGTTAAGCCAGTCTAACTTAGAAAACAGTCTAACTGGCTGTTAATTTAGCCTTTGAATTTAATTATGTACCCCGAAGATACTCCAAAACCTATTCCTGTTACTTGACCTAAAGGGAAAGCTGTAATCACACTGGCAGTGAAAAGGTAAAAATGACCCTAGGGAAGCAAAGTCAGGGCAATATCCAGACATGTGCTCAAAAATCACAAATGAAGGTGTTGGTGCATGATGGCTCTTGTCATCAACTTCCAAGAGTTTGTGTTTTGGCTGTAAAAATGCTAGTTAATAAAATATTTAAGCAACAACAACTGTTCTTACTCTGGAGAAAGTCCAAGATCCTATTAAGTGCAATTAGATCAAAGGAAAGCAGGTTTTTATGAGGCTGACGGTACAGATTTTGTTGAAGGCATCTTAAAGAGTGCCTTGTTACTTGACTACAGCCAGTCTGAGTGAAAGTGAGGAGTTGCTTTGTGCGTGTTGCTCTGGCAGGTCAGGTTCAGAAGAGGCTGGGGGCAGTGGGGAAGAAAGCACAAAGGAGTGAAGCCTCTTAGCATAGAGTCTCTGAAACATTCCATTTTCTCCCCACTCTTTGATTTGCACTGGGGAAGCAGCTGTGCCAAGATGACCTCAAGCTCTCCAACATTTTTCAGTTTGGTTTATTCTTTCCCTTAAACCATCAGCTAGGCTGGACTATACGCCTTCCTGTCGGTTCCCATCCGTGCATGCACAGGCAGTGCTGGGCATCTAATCCCTGCCAGTTTACTCACAACATGGGCATTCAGAGGCCAAGAACTTGCAGTATTTTTCTTGGCAGTGTAAGGGAGTGGGACTCCTTGCCCAGAGACCGTCACACAGCTGCCTAATGGAAAACAGGAAAGCCTTCCAGAAAAAAAACCTCTCCACCAAGGGGAAGCAAGGCTCAGCATCACCAACATTTCATACGCTTCACCCCACCCTGCAGTGTTCCTGTGCATTACTCATCCCTCTGGCATCAGCTACAGTGCCTCTGATTTTAAATAGCAGTAGGGCAGAGGATTGCCAGGGATGTTACTGGAGGGAAGCCAAGCCAGCAGCCAGCTCTCCAGAGACCCCCTGATTTTGGGGAGCTAGAGATGTGGTGGTGTAGTACTTTGTCTCAGACACAAACTAGACTATGGAGTGCAAATCACTTCTGCCTGTAGGGCAGGGTGAACTAGAGCAATGCAGTATAATCTCTGATGTGATCCCTGAGCTACGACAGTGTTAACATCACCAGCAAAGCGAAAAAACCCCGGCAGGGAGAGTGGAAAACCAGCCAGGGTCCTCGCTGGAGAGTGCTTATGGTGCAGGTAGGGAGAAGCTCATTGCTAAGCCCAGGGCCAACCCTAGGTGGCCTCCTAAATTCAGAGGCAACACAGAGAGCTGGATAGGGAAAGCAACTCTTCTCTGGGAATAAAGAGAAAAAGGAGCCAGAGCCGCAACGGTATTTCAGGTCCAAACCTTTTGTGGATTTTGGTCCAAGTGTCTACTCATGGGCTCAGCCCCCAGCCCATAAGACCAGTGCAAACCTCTTCATGTCGTGGTGTCCTGGGCACTGCTCAGGGAGCTCGTCAGAGCAGCTACAGTGACTTTGCAGCCCTTGCTTGCTGCTTTCTCCCAGGGAAAGCGTGGTAGTGGTGGGACACCCCGGGGACACCCCAGCCAGGACCCCTATGGGTAGACGTTAAATGTGCTACAAGCAGGGCAGACCCGGTGCATGTTTTTAAAGGCTATGCCATAGCAGAGCCTGGGGAACAGGCCAGCCTGCCCCTGCCAGACATCCAGTTCAGCTGCGCAACTGCACTGCTGAGACCAACATTGCCACTGTCTGAATTAAAGTGTGCAACATCCAAGGGCTTCTGGACATGCTGTATCCTGAACAGCCATGTGAGGCAAACAGGAGAATTCCCCTTTCAAACACAGTTAGGTCATTTCTAGACAAACTTCACTCACTCTTACAAAAAAAATGTCTGAGCCTCCTCAGAGAATGGCACAAAATAAAATATTTCAATTTTTTGTCTTTTCTCCTCTTTACTTATGGTGCAGCCTGACTGGCACATATCCCACTGCTGCTGCTGGGTGAAGGATAGGGCTTTTTCCAGAATCACCTGTGAAAAGCAGAGCTCCAGGAGGGAATGTCCACATGATCCTGGAGACTCATTCCGACCTCCCATTTCCCCATCATCCCAGCACACTGGTGTTGTCGGTACCTGCCCATTCCCAGTCAGGCCATGAGGGTTCAAAGAGGTGGTGTGGCTATGAGGGGAGAGGGCAGTCCTGCAGCCCGCTTTGGTCTTCCCGCTGTGACTCCGGCTTCCAGCAACGCAGCATGCTTGGCCTTGCTGTGAGCTGATAAAACGTGACACTCACCCTGAATCCAACCCCCCTGCTAGGACAAGACATTGTTTCTCATCCTACATGGGAAAAGCAAAACCCACTCAACAGAAAGGAACCTCTGAAGATTCAAACTGTGCAACAAGAGTAGCCAGGGACAAGCTCTGCAGGCTGCTGTGTTCCTCATTGGCTTCCTTGTGCGCTCGTAAGATTTTACAAAGCTCTGTAATGGTTTTTAATTGCGGTGTCCAGAGAAGAGGTTGAGTCTCCTGTCCAACTGTTTCTTTTGCTCTTGCGTAAGCTCTAGCTCCTGATTTTACCCTGCTTGCCTGCCCCTCTGCAGCAGCACACCAGCAACCCTACACCCTAAGGACGCAAAGTGGGAGGCTGTGCCTGCTTCCCACTACCCAAGTGGTGGAACAGACAGAAAAACCTGTGGAACCAGACACAGGCACAAGCCACCCAATAGTCCTCTTAAAATGCCTCATTGCTTGTCATTACAAAGGAAGACTCTGCAAGGCCTGGGCATAGGGAGATGCTGAAAAGCTCCAGTTTGGCCAAGCTCAGCTTATGTGGCAGCTAATCTTAAAGAAACAAGCTGAGATCTCAGTGTGGGCAGAAGGCGGCAGGTCTGGCATAGAGACTGAGCTATAAATTGTCTGCAAGGAGACAGGCAAATGAAATTCTGCTTTTATCCAGAGACAGGAGAACAGACAGCAGAAATGGAGACTTTCAGGCCATGTAGGAGAGGTGACGAGATGAGGAGAACCTACCAAAAGCAATCTGATAGAGTGAGGAGATATTCAGGAGGCAACCCAGGAGTGGGCAGTACAGGAATAAGCCAGGGAAGGTTAGATAGCAGGGAGAGTTCAGCAGTGTCTATGAAGCCTGATGTTCCAAGGGAGATAAGGCTTCTGTATAATTTGGGATAGAAGGCCTTTTTGCTTGCAAAATTTTATCTTTGAAAGAAAATTTAAGAATAAAACAAAAAAAAGCAAAGCAAAGCTCCTCTAATTTTGAGCCACTCCTTCCAACATCGACATCCTCAAATGATCGCCAAGGAATGCTTTCATGCTCTTACCTCGTTAGCTTTGGCATGCAGCAAGGCAGGCAGGAACTCCTCTGTGTCTGGCTACTGTGGAACCGGTTTCAGATATGCAACTGGCAACTCTTTTCCAAAAAACCTAGCAATTCCTTCTTCCTGAGAAAAACTGGAGTTTCCATCCTCCCTCCACTTCTTTCTGCGTGGTGGATAGAAATTGAAAAGGAATTAAGCATTTCTGGGGTAAAACAGTATTTTTGCCAAGCTGCTGGCCAGGCCTCAGTCAAAATGTCAGGACTTGGTACTGAGGAGAGGGAGCTTCTCATGGGTGAGGCTGGAAAGCAGCTGGGTCCAACACAGCCAATGCAGCACTGTGACAGTGGCTGTGTCCTGTAGCCATGAGACAGCAGCTGGAGCTTTCTGGCAGTGATCCTAACATGAACTTAGGTTTCTGCAGGCTTACAGCAATTTTTTATCTAGATCAGGAGTGATAAAAGTCCATATATGTCAACATTTTTTTTCCAAGATGGGTTGAGACATCAGACGCTTGCTCATTTGTTGTCTTCTACAAGGGTCTGAGCTCCAGACTTCTCTCACATTTGACCTCCAAGTTTCCCAGGCGTCTCAGCGCACTCCTGTCCAGACGGAGGGCAGCACCAACAGACCTGTGTAGGTCCAGCCACTGCCCAAATCAACAATGTCCAAGTCCCAGAGGGACTCAGTTTGGAAGGTAAGCAACAAGCAATGGTAATTCACAAATTGCAATAGTGGCCACTTGCTTTTTTTCAAGAAGGCCTTAGCAGAAAAACATGTTGTCTCAAAGTTCGTGAGACCCTTGTGGTTCAGGTACTTCTCAGAAAGTGAAAGGTCGGATGCTCTGCTGCCTTGGAGGGTTCAAATACACATAATCTCCACACAGAGTACCTAAACCAATTCCTTAACACATTTTTCAAAGGGTCTCTGTAAAGGATGGAAATTCTCCACCCTCTTTAGTGGCCTTTGCTATTTTTAAACCTCTGTATAAATCTGCAGTGTGCTGACATCTTCATTACTGTGCAGTGTTCTTCCTGCCTAATCTCAAAAAGCATAAAACAGAGCAAGAGATGGACTGGGCCAAAGGGGATTTTCAGAAAAATGGAAGGTCTTTTGTAACAAGGGAGACAAAGTAAGTTAGAACTTGTTCTCTTGGAAAATAGGCATAAGGGCTGAGGGGGTGGGGGTGGGGAGAGAAGTGGCAACATGATAGGGGTACATAAAATTAAATCATCTAAGTAAATTGTGGAACTGATCATTGCAAGATTTTATGGAGGCCAAAGTACGGAAGGGTTCAGCAAGTGGTCAGCCAAATTAAAGGAAAAGATGTAGCTACAGTAGTTAGGTAGTGGCATCATCATAATTGTCATTATTATTATTGTTATTATCTGACTTAATATTCAGAGATCTTGTTGCTGTGGTCTGGGTGCCATCTCTGCCTGAGGAAATGCCCAAACCACAAGCTGCTGGAACATGGGAAATACATCAGGAAAGGATCATTTTAAACCAGCTGTTTCTTGTGCTCTTTTCCTAAGCATCCACATCTGCCAGGGAGAAAACATTGGCTCTCTGGTCTGACTGAGTTACATTCTTACACAATTCAATGTTAATTGAGAAGAGGACGTAGGAGAAAGGACTGCAACCTAGCACACAGATGTTGGGTTAAGAGTCCCGGGTTTTGGAACTGGATCAGTATTCAAGCAGTCACTAGTAGAGTACAGAAAAAGAGAATATGGACCACTCAGACCTCTCCCCTAGCAGTAAACTCCCAATAACCAGGCCTACACAGGCCCTTCTCTGGTGGGAACCTTGACCATTCCTGATGGCTCCCCCTGTGAGGTGGTTGTTAGTGGCTGAGCTTGCAACTGGATTAAATTGGGCATCAAACTACTGGAGCACATCCAGAGGAGGGCCACGAGGATGGTGAAGGGCCTAGAAGGGATGACTTCTGAGGAACGGCTGAGGTCACTTGGATTATTCAGCCTGGAGAAGAGGAGGCTGAGGGGTGACCTCATTGCAGTCTATGGCTTCCTTATGAGGGGAAGAGAAGGGACAGGTACTGAT
Source organism: Aegotheles bennettii (assembly GCA_013398125.1). Lineage (NCBI taxonomy): Eukaryota > Metazoa > Chordata > Aves > Caprimulgiformes > Aegothelidae > Aegotheles > Aegotheles bennettii. Next base: position 138,191 of record VZRW01006788.1, on the reverse strand, counting down.
CTCTTCGCTCCTGTGACCAGTGACAGGACTCGGGGTAACAGCAGGGAGCTGAATCAGGGGAGGTTTAGGTTAGATATCAGGACAAGGTTTTCCACCCAGAGGGTGACTGAACACTGGAACAGGGTCCCCAGGGCAGTGGTCACAGCACCAAGCCTGCCTGAGTTCAAGAAGCATTTGGATGATGCTCTCAGGCACGTGGTGTGAATCCTGGGGTGTCTTACATGGGGACACGAGTTGGACTCGATGATCCTGGAGGGTCCCTTCCGACTTGGCATGTTCTGTGATTCTGTGATTCTGTAAAGTCTTCAGCTTTCTGGACGAGCCCTTCAAATACAATAGCATTGCACAGAACACAACTAGACCAACTGCAGCCATGTTGCCATGTTCCTTGACAGAAGAGTGAAACCTGCCCAGCCCTCTCAGCAGTCACACAGAACAGGTAGGTGCTTCGCCTCCGGAGAGGACTCAGGGCTGATATGGAGCTACCTCTCTAACAACCTTGACTAAGCGGAATCTAAGGAAAACCTCAGTGTTCCCTACTGATTTTGCCATACAGCAGCATTTTCAACTGTTTTGCTCCATGCTCCTGCTCTAAGTGAACTCAGTCATTCATACCCTTCTCCCTAACTACTCAAGTGATGTATTAATCTATCTCTAGTTGCTCTTTCTCATGCCCTAACTACCTTCCCAAACATGTCTTATAACCTGGTTAATGGATAAGGCCCACATCTTGGCCAACACTGTTAACAGACTGTTAACATTAACTAGCCCCTTTGATGGAAGTACTGGTTGCTTTGAACCATGAAGGTACCTAAATCTACCCATGAGGAGGAAAGAGTTTGGGGCTTGTAGCATATGAAGGCACAGACTCAGCTTGTGGAGCAAGTGAGACGACAAGTGAGACAAGCTTTATTTTGCAGCTGTGCTTTTTATACATTACTATCAGGATGTTTGCAATTCTTGTTATTTCTCTGCCTTAAGCGAGCAACTATTTTGTTATTACTTCCACCATATCTCAGTCCAATCCCCTACCATCTCATGCGCCTCTTGTCCAATACAATTGCTGACCACACACTGTCCACACACGGCTTGATACCTCAAGATGGTTTTTCTTTCCTCCTTTATCACATACTCAGCTCCTGTTTACTTTTACAACTCTTCTTTGTCCTTGTTCTGCTGCAGGGGCTCATATACAGCCCTAGCAAAGCAAACAGTCCTAGCTGGCCATATGTGCACAGAAAACATATAGTTAGCTTATTCCCTGCACGGTCCTAGCCCGAGCTGACCCGTACTCTGTAGGCATGGCCCAAGAGTTAGGCAGGTAGGCAGGATGCGGCCACACTGCTCAGAGGGGGAGAGAGCGTAGCTGTATGGATGTGAGTTGCGCTGGCCTCAAGGTGAGTTGACCTTCTTGGGCTGTTTCATTTACTAGTACAGATGTAGCACATGTACCTCCCCACTCCCACTGGCAAGAACAGGCTATATCTATTAATTAGGCAAAATGACATCTAACTTTCATGTACCCAAATCTTTTCTTAGTTTTGCCACCAGACCCTCTGCAGAACGAGAGGAACGTTATGCCTTTGTGGTTACATCCAGCAGTACTTGAGGGCACATCATGTACTATACAGGACCCAAGGAGCCTTTTACAGATGAAGAGACTGGTCAAGTACTGCAGCTCCAGGCAATGTCAAAACCTCAGAAATTTATGATTCAACCCTGTGAAAATCAAACAGCATTTGAGTCTCATATAACAAATGTTCTTTTCACTGATTTGCTTTCCTGATAAACAAAAGTCCAGTTCAAAAGCATAGCAATAGAAATTGGAGAACAGAAGCACCTAACAGTTGAGGTTGGAAGGGACCTCTGGAGATCATTTAGTCCAACCCCGTTTCTCAAGGCACATTCAGCCACTATGTCCTGGTGGCTTTTGAGTATCTTCAAAGATGGAGACTCCACAATCTCTCCAGGCACCTTGTGCCAGTGTTTGACAACCCTCATGGTAAAAAAATGTTTTCTTATTTCAGATGGAATTTCCTGTGTTTCAGTTTGCACCCATTGCCTCTTGTCCCACCAGTGGGCACCAGTGGGAAGAGGATCTGCCTTCTTCATAACCACCGACAAGATTCCCCCTGAGCTTTCTCTTCTCCACTCTGAACAGTCCCAGCTCTCTCTGCCTCTTCTCATATGACAGTTGTTCCTGTCCCTTAATCATCTCTCAGACACTTCATGAGACCCCCTCCAGGAAATTCATACCTTTCTTGTACAGAGGACCCCAGCACTGGACACGGCACTCCAGGTGTGACCTCACCAGTGCTGAGCAGAGGGGAAGGGCCACTTCCTTCGACCTGCTGGCAACACTTTCCCTAATGCAGCCCGGGATATCATTAGCCTTCCTTGCCATGAGGGAGAATTGCTGCCTCACAGTCAACTTGTCCACTAGGACACCCAGGGTCTTTTTCTGCAAAGCTGCTTTCCAGCTGGTTGGCCACCAGCCTGTACTGGAGCATGGGATTGTTCCTCCCCAGGTCCCCTTTGTATTTTTCTTTACTGAGCTTCATGAGATTCCTGTCTGCCCTTTTCTCCAGCCTGTCCAGGTCCCTCTGAATGGCAGTACAACCATTCAGTTGGTTTTTGAGATGAGGCAGCCAGAACACTTCTGTGTGTGATGGAGCATTATAGGTCTGCTCTGAATATCTCAGACTCAAAAGTTTTAAGGCAAAGCAGTAAGGGATCTTCTTTAAGCAAAAGTTTTCTTGGGGCCTAAATAATGTATTGGGAAGTTTGGACAGGATGTAAAGAGCATGTCCTGATGCTCAGGAGGTTGATACTGTGGATGTCCCTCCTCCCTGTCTCCCCTCTTCTCTGTTTCTGGGCATACTCAGGAACCATGAGAAACCCAGCACCTTTGGAAAGCTGCAGGGCTGCAAGCAGTTCACACCTTCTACCTGTGGCACCAACCTGCAGCCAGGGGTAGGGCTGCAGCTGGCAGCAGAAAAAGGCCTGAGACGGACAGAATGGTGGAAAGGAGGAACATAGAGAGGGAGGGGCACAGGGGGGAAGAGAAAGGACAGAAGAGAAAGGAGTCTAAATTGGAGTTCTTGTACTTCCTCAAATTGGTACCAACAAACCTGATTGTATCCATGAATGGTTTGCAGGCCCTTTACCTGTGCTAGATGACAGATAGGTAGTCACATCAACAATTTGGTTTTAGCTAATTCAGAACAGAGCATACACATCTCCTTATATGTCCACTTTGTGATGAGTGATGTCTTCCTATCCTCTTTCCTACTGATGTTTACTTTCAACTCCAGCTTGCTGCCCTTTTACTAGACTATTAGCAGTACTTGGAGAGACCCTCCTGATCTTCTAGGCATGGGTGCATGTCCCCTCTTCCTTCACATGGATTTCCAGTGCGAGGCATGTTTCCAATACTACTGACTTCACTGTTTGCTCCTCAACTTCTACTGGTCATACGGCATTTGTCTAGACCACACCTCAAAGCAGAGATGTGTTACCTGTGAAGACTGTGCAGAGCCATGCAAACCATTGCCTGACAGTAATGGATGTCCAGAGCATTTTATATCAAACTGAGGTAGGCAACTAAACTTTGGTTCTCCCGCCTGCATTGCTATAGATGTGGAGTCACAGCACGAAGGTTACCTCAGCATTACACCAACAATAAGTGACAGCAGAAAGTCATCCAGCAGGAGGGTTTTGCAATTGGGTAAACAGATTATCTTTTGTTGTTGTCTGCTTGTCCATTCACTGGTAACGTTACATAACCTACATCTGCACTTAGGGTTTGTTTAAAAGTCTAAAGGCAATATCCTCGAAGTCCTTTGCAAATAAACTGAGTGTATGTTGGGAAAAAGTCTGTTTCACATTTTCACCTCTTGTGAAGGCAGACAAGAGTACAGTGTGCTTGCCTGCTGCCCAGTCCTTTCCACTACAGCAGATACCAGCAACAAATGAGGAGAGAGAGAAAGTTGTTTCTGAGGAGCATTTTCACCTTTTGAATGTTGCATTTGAACTGTGCATTTTCCAGGAACAAGGAAAGCAAAGCAAAAGTCACAGAAAACTTAATTTTGATAAAAGCTTCATCCTTTACAAAATCCAGAAGGCAGGGTAGGTGACTTTGCTGCATTTAGATCTTGTCCTTAATTGTCCCTTTTGCAGAAGGTGTAAGAGGATGGCATATAATTTCAAATTACTGCAACAGAAGACAGTGGTTATTGCACTACTGACACATTTACTTAGATACAACCTTCTGGCAAGGTAAGGTAGCCTGCAGTGTATTCACATTTTAAAGCCTTTCCCCACTGCCAGAGGACACGAAAGTGTAATTAGGTCACAAAGTGTTTTAAGTGGTTTCTCTTAAATTATTATCATCTTTTGGCAGTTAAGATTAGTGAACAATTCAAGATTTTGAGGTGAAAACTATTAATTTGTGCTGTTTTCATAGCAAAACCAAAATCGTCACTTGCTGTAAGTTAAATTTCTTGTGGAACCTGAGAGAATGAGTCAGAAATCAAGCAAAGAAGCGTGCAGACTTTAGAGCTCCTTCTTGTACTTTCAGTAAAGCCCTCCATGGACCACAGAAATACATTTGTGGCTACCATCATATGTTTGGCTTCTGCAGTTGCTGCCTGGCAGGAAATACCGTGCTAGCATATCCTTGGTACTATTGTAAAAAATCACAAGATCAGCTTAGGAATATTTCAGTGTTAATAATACCTCGTGCTTATCTAACAGGCTTATTCAGTGACCTTGGAGCAAACACTGAACCCGACAGCTAGGAGGGGAAAGGAGGATACACAGCTTTCGGGGGAAGTGGAAGCACCCTCGGCCGTGCAGTGGAGGGGCCCGGCTGTTTGCCAAGGCTGGGGAACATTTTGCTGACAAAGACGGGAAGTGCTGATGCCATTTTCCCCCAGCAAGGCACTGAAACTGTTTCTCCCTGCTACTGATACCACCATTTTTGAACGAGAACAAAAGGTATTTGTTCTTATGGGTTTAAAAACATACAGTTTGCTTTACCTATAGCAGGAATAAATCTATTTAGTTTTTCTTCTTTGTCAGACATGGTACTCTTTGGGCTTATGGCCATTCATGTTCAAAGTTGGCTTGTTTTCCCTTGTGTCTCCGGAGGTAGGTGAGGGAGGGGTTAAAGCAGTTGTTCCTCTCTAACTGAATGGCAGTAGAATTAAATCAGCTTCCACATGTTTAGAAACAAAGGAACAATGAAGCATTCAGCCAAGCTTACCTCAACAGATTTTTATTTTTTTGTGTTTATACTTCCAGGGCAATTTGCAACAGGAAAGCTGCTGGACAGCTCAGAGGATTTGGAGGAGAGACTCTGAGTAGCAACTGTGACTCTCCTGGGAGATTAGGGGCCAGATCCTCCCCTCACGTAAGCTCCTGGAAGTCGTGCAACTGCCCAAACAGAGCTGGGAGAAGAACTTGATCCATTTTCTTGCAGTGGTATGCTGAGGGTAAATTACCATGATTAATGAGTTATAGTTTGTCAACCGAGGTGTGGTACCTGGGCACGTGACAGCCAGCTCCAGGTTTCTCAGCTGCATAAGCAAAATTCAAGTGTGCAGCCACAGTTTATGGTCCTGGGAAGAGGTAAGAGAGTGAAGTGGGACCAGGGTGGGCAGGTGCTGGGTTCTGGGAGCAAGTGCAGCTGTGGCTGGCAGCCCGTGGCTCCCCTGGCTTGCTGCCGCAGGCAGCCGCCTGCCCTGCTTGTAGCGTCAGCAAGTCCTGCCTTGTCTTCTCAGCCTGTGGCAGTCATGAGAGAACATTTGTTATTTCAATCCCTGCAGCTAACAGGTTTTACATGATCAATTCATGGTCTGAGAGCAAACAGTCAGGTAACGGAGGCCAACTGACACCCAGGAAGCCGTCAAGGCACCCGTGTCTGATTGCCTGCACGTACGCTTCCTTGAATACTAGGTGGGACTTATACACAGGGGTCTCTTCTGACTGGAAGCATGCAGCCCCTAATAAGGCTCAGGCCGTATTTTGGACCTTGAGAGCAATTTCCAGTCGTGTGACCTGAAACCACTGCAAAATTATTAACCACCTTGCTCTAAGACATGAAATAAGTGACAGAGGCAGAGGGAGGAGGCATCTCCTACACCCTGTCAGTTGGGAGCTGCAGTCACAATGTGGCACAAACACATCTGTCTAGCAGTTTAGGCCAGGACATGCAGAAAGATTCTCAATTTGGTTCAAACTGCTTTCAAATTCAAAGGTAATTGTTTCAGCAGGCGGAATGCAGTCACACGGGCTGGAAAACACCCAAGCCACTGATTAACACCCTGCAAAAAAAAGTCTCCGGCGATCAGTGATGATGAGGACTATTTGATTAGCTGCTGCTGCGCTCTGAGAGCAGAGTGCTACACTGCCTGCCACGCTCAATGGCTCTCCCACCATCTGCCCTTTGCACCGTGACCAGCCAAAGAGCCAAGCACAAGCTGTGACGGACCCCAGCAACTTTTCATTCTGGTCTTTTGCCTTTCTTCAGGAGGAGGAGGATTTGGGTGCTTGGTGAAGCCAGGGAGATCATTTGCCTTCAGCTGGCTGGACTGCTGGTGCTAGCAAATATTTCCGAGAAAGCTAAGCTTACAGCTTCTACTGCTGTTTTAAAATAAGATATTTATGCTTCTGGGTTTTGCCACTGGTACTTCAAAAAGAGAAAGTTAAAATAGATTTGATATAAATGGCTGTATTCTTTACAGTTTCACAGTTTAGTTAGACTCTTCAAAATGTGATTTTTTTTCCAGGCAGCATTTCTGTGTTGCCATCTCTTCAGACCTTATCTGATTTCTTCCTGCTCCTCAGCTTTGTCCCTCAGATAACTTCTCTTTGTTTTCTTTCCAGTGTTCTGCACCATTTCCACCAGCTTTCAGTTTTACTTTCTGAGCTTGTTTTTTAACCCTTTTTCTCAGCTAACTAAAAAAAACAGCCAACACCATAAATATTTATGATTTTAATGGTACTACATAATGTGAAAAGGAGGGAGGCACAGGAAGGAAATACATATTTTTAGAAGAAAAAGAGGATGTTCTAGAAGTATCTGGAGAGAGAGGCTGGCAATGGTAGTAATGGTGTTGAAAAAATTGCATATGCAGTGGCTGAATGCTTTTATGATCTGGATTTATCTGAAGGATGAATCCTGGCCTGATGGAGGAACTTTGGTTCTGACCACAAGGATCAGTCTGTTCTTAATTTAAGATGACAACATGACCACACAAGTTCAGTGTGAAGAAAGAGATTTCTGTTCCTCCGTTGAGCGAGGCCCAAACATCCCCATATTGGACTGAAGGTCGCACTCAACAGCCATGTTTAGAAGAGTACAGACTGACAACGTGGAAGAGACACTAGTCAGTGGGACAGTCATTGCGGGGTAGAAAATCCCAAGTGGAGGTTCATGTTACTAACACAAAACTGCCCTGCAAATGGGTGAGACCAACAGGTTAGATACTAGACAAGGATGAAGACAACTGGGTCCCAAATTTCTTGGAGGGGTGGGCTCTGAATAATGCCAATTGATTTCCCTCCTTAAGGTGCATGGTTTGCAGCAGAACCTCCTTTTGAGTCCTTATTTTCCTTTGCAAAAGCCATGGTCAGGACCTCACCCCTCCTGTTGGTTCTGGAAACCCTGAGCTTCTTCCCCATGTCTGGCCTCCACTGTACATCCCAGAGGGATGTCTGGTACCTGGGACCGCTCACCCTGAGGCAGGGCAGGGCACATTTGCACCTCAGCTAAGGCTAAAGGAACATAAAGAAGGCATGACACAAATAATTAGTCCCTACAGATCTGTGGTAACCTCCACCTGGTACTTTATCAGCAGCTCAAGCTGCCCTTGGGACATCTCCCTGGGCACCTCCCCAGGCACTCCCAGGAGAGGAGGAAGCTTGAACCAAGCCAAGCCCAGCTTGTTCCTGGATTTAACCAAAACCAAAAACATGCCTTGAAGTACCTCAGGGAGTGGCTCGCAACAGCACATCCTGAGGCAAGTGTCCAAGTGGCAAGGCTGACTAAGGCCGTGGAAAACAAAACACGAGCTTCCCGGCAAGGGCTGGGCCGAGCGCCCGCACCTGAGGCGCTGTGACCGCCCTCCAAGTGGGCACCGTGACGGGAGCACCACTCCCTGCGTCATGATTGGGCTGCTGAGCTCTGAGCCACAAAGCCAGGGCGACCCTGCTCTCCCGCCATCATTTCTGCTGGCCATAATTTCACTCCTCTACTTGCAGCTTTTACAGAATGCAGAAGTGTAGATAAAACTGAACTAAATGCAGAATTGTTTTTTTCCCCTTCACAAGAGATGTTTTTCAGATAAAATGGCATTTAAAAGAGGAACATGATAAATATAGGGGTTTTGATAGCTTTTACCCAAAGTGATGCAATTAGTCACGGTCCAAGAACAGTCTGGCACATGAAATCCAGTTTTTAGTTATTGTCTGAGTCAATGTGAGGCTCATTCCTTCTGCTATTAAAATCAATGGCAATTTAAGTTTAAGAAGAAGCTGGGCATTGATTCTGTGAAAATGTAAACCAAATATTTCCCTCTCATCCCTACTCTTTTTTAAAAAAGAAACTCATCAAACCTATACCTTGTCAAGTTTCCCTCTCTTCTAAAGATAAGTTTCTGAAGAGGTTTCAAAAAATATTTCACTTTTGACTGAAATGTTTCCTTTATATCATATTACCCACAGAGCTGCATCTGTGGCGTTTCAGCAACTGCATGTGAACGTCCCAAAGTGCATAGGACTGAACAGCTTTCATGTAGGTGATGGTTTTTCATAGCTGTGTGACTTTGGGGGCTCTTACCCTGCTCATCCTGACAAGCTTCAGGGACATTCCTGAGACCCTGGGAAGTAGAGCCATTGCTCCTACCACTTGTGGACATGCTGCAATTTGCAGGGGCCAGTCACAGCCCTGATTTGCTCTAAGGCTTCACTGACAAATACAATTATTAAACTGAGAGAGGTCTAGTCAATACATGCTATTGTAGACCTGCTTTATTTCAGTTCTAGTTGTATGAGATGATACAGCAGAAGGCTGTGCTGCCATTCAGTGGGAGCTGAACAGGGTGGAGTGTTAGAGGAGGGTAACCTTATGAAGTTCAACATGGGCAAATGTAGGGTCCTGCACCTGGGGAGGAATAACCCCAGGCACCAGTACAGGTTAGGGGTTGACCTGCTGGAAAGCAGCTCTGGGAAGAAAGACTTGGGAGTCTTAGTGGATAACAAGTTGACCATGAGCTGGCAATGTGCCCTTGTGGCCAAGAAAGCCAGTGGTGTCCTGGGTTGCATTAAGAAGAGAGTGACCAGTAGTTGAGGGAGGTTATCCTCTCTCTCTACCCTGCTCTAGTCAGGCCACACCTGGAGTACTGTGTTCAGTTCTGGGCTCCCCAATTCAAGAAACACAAAGAACTACTGGAGAGAGTCCAGCAAAGGCCTACAAAGATGATTAGAGGACTGGAGCATCGCTCTTATGAGGAAAGGCTGAGAGACCTGNTAGAGGAGAGAAGACTGAGAGGGGATCTTATCAATGCTTATAAATATCTAAAGGGCAGGTGTCAAGAGGGTGGGTCCAGATTCTTCAGTGGTGCCCAGTGACAGGACAAGGGGCAATGAACATAAACTAGTGCACAGGAAGTGCCATATAAACATGAGATCTGAAAGCATGGTTTTCTTCCTCATTGCAATTTCAGCCAAAGAAAGAGGAGCTNACAAAAGAATACAATCAGAAAATGTATTAAGTGTCTGTTTTTCAGAGATTGTAAGCAATTAAAGCAGAAAAATCAATATTTTCAAAAGTCTGCTTGAAACGAGAGGTGGCAATGAGAGGTCTCTCCTAGGTACCTTCTAGAAAAGGAGACCATCAGAAAGAGTGAATTGCAGCAAGTACATAGCATCCACACCTGTGTCTGCGGTGGTGACTGACACCATAGTTCAGTGATCCCTTAACCCAGCGCTATCGCTCAGTCAAGCAGGAAGCAGTGGTCCTGTCTTCCCGCTGCTCCCAGCTCTCATTCCCATCCTCTCCCTTGCACTAGCACCAATGCTCATGCTGTCTGCCACAGCCTAATACTCTATGAACAGGTTCTTTCTGATATTCCCATATGGGCAGGGTTTAATGTTTTAATACTAAATTACTTACTTAAAGATATTTGATGTTACACAGGACTTTGATTTAGCAGACCAATACAGCAATATACCGAAATATCAGCACAAGCATAATATAGCAACTGGAATACACAGTTGAATCACAATACGAACACAAATCCCATTACCATTCTCTATACGTTCACAGTCACAATGCTGGGCATCTCCAGTCACCAGGAAGAAATAAGCAGGTCAAGGCTGGCTCAGGCCATTGTCCTCTTCACAGTTAATTTTGCTAGTTCTTCAATTTTTATATTTCATGTCAGGCTAAGACATATATACACTTCCTCCATGCTGGTCTGACTGGCTCAGGAAGATAATTTCTACTGATTATTTTAGGACAGGCCAATTGCATAACCAGTTGACCCACTCAACAGATACAATAGTCTATCTACAACAAAGGTAGCCCTCTGATCCCCTTGGTGTTGAGATAAGTTCAGTTTCCTCTATGACAGCTGTGATCACTTCCTACATTCTTCCCTGAGCTTCATGACCCCACCATCCTTGTCTACCTCCTTGTCCTGGTTTGAGCAATTAAACCTTGACACTCCTCTGAGCCTTTTTCCGCAGCTGGGGTTTGTTGATTGGTCACACAGTTATATGGACAAATATTCTTCTAGTTAAGCATGCCAGGAAATGTGTCCAGGCACTGGAACTCAGGCATACATGCTTAAATAGGAAGAGCAATGGCTTCTGGACATGTCCCAGCTCAGTACTCGAATTCCCGGGCATGATCCAGAAGTCAGCATATGGAGGCATCATTCTCAGCCAAGAAACTGCATGTGGACAATTGCTGTGTGTGGTCACTCTACAGCGTGGGCACAGGCATCCTCAGTGCCAGAGAACAGCCGGGGAAAAGTCTTGGACAACAGATGCATGTCTTTGCTGCACGCTCCCTGGGCAGGCTGATGGGCACAGTTCTGTACGTATGCTATTAGGTGTGAGATGTTGTACTGTGATCATGAACTAGGGATACTTATTTCATAAAGCTAATGTTATGCATATAATTCACTTGGAGAGCATAAGCGTCCCTTGCTGATTCATGACCAAATACAGGCTATGTATTGTAGAGCATAACAGTGCAGTGAGAAACACTGATTAATGTACGTATTAAACGTGGGAATTAGTCCATGGTGCTAATATACACAGAGCAGGGTTCAAAGCCTTTCAATGCCTGTGTGGCCTGTCCTTCCAACCCTGGGGACAATCATCTTTTAAAGCCTGGATGCTGGGAACACTAAGCCTTCTCATCAGAGTGATGATCTGGATGAAATCAGATGACAGCGGCTATTGAGTCAGTTTAGCAGAGGCAAGGGTTGAGGAAAGGGCAGGGGAAAGGCAAGCACCATATCTTGAAATAAAATGCAGGATCCAAGTGTATGTAACACAGCTATCTGTTGGAAGCAGGAGGATCAGTTAATAATCCTGCCCCAGGTCACAGACCACAGGAGCTCCTGGCTGATGGGGCAGGACGTCACTGCAGCAAGCATGGTGCAGCTGAGGAAGGGATGCGCTGCCCCAGCCTGCCTTAGCATCCAGGCACTCACAGGGCCAACACATGTTACTGCTTCAGTGTCAGGAGCCAGCCAGCTATCATTAACTGAAACCCAATTCCCCCCTTTTCTTTAAAGAAGACAACTCTCCGCTATCAAAAGGGGGAGTTAGGCTCAGTTGGTCTGCAATTCTGATCTTAATGGGCTTCACGCTGTTGCCGTTATTAGACAAGCCTTACCATGTGGGTGGAAGCAGAAAGCCTGCCAAGAGCTAGGAGACAAATAAGAAACTATGTGAAGAATGGGGATTTCTGATGAAAGCCTCTGATGATGAATCCCCTGCTACTATGCTCGTGAGAACAGGGCCAGAAGTCTCAGTTCTGATCTGCCTTTCCTCTGCCATCAGAGCTCTCACTGCAGAGATGGAGCAAAAAATGTGATGGTTATAAAAAGCGACATGATCAATGATCCATACAAGGGATGTAACAAGGCAACTATCTTGTCCAAATGATATGAGAAGGATCAGTTATAGCAAAAAGGAAATGTGCCATGGTGATGCTTTTTTGTTGTGGTTTGGGTTTTTTTGCTTTTTTTTTGTCTCATAAAATTAGGTTGAAGAAACCAAGATACATTGAAGCTGACAGTTTACTGAATTTGGCAGCAGTTCAAAGCTAGAACCTCTTGTCCATGCTGTGCAAAGCTCACACCCACTATTAGCAAGAGGTAAGGGACAAGAAGCACAGACGCCTCACCATGGAATAAGGGAGTGAACTGATTATTCTTCCTGAGTTTCAGAGGTTGCTCTATGCAGCCCCCAACACCTCTATTTTCTAATAAATATATTCAGTGAGAAACTCCTGTAATAAAATAATAAGCACTGAGACTTAAGACTGGCAGGTGTCGTAAAGGAATTATTTCAAAAAATACCCTCCATTGAGTCTCTAATGCTTCTCCTGGTATATAACAAAAAGACAAGAACTGTTTACAAAGACCATCCACGCATGTCAAGTCCACACAAAAAGCTCCATTGAAGTGAAAGATGAGGAAGGTGTGAGGGTTATTGCCTATGCTAGAACTAAAGCTTCAAAGTGTTTTTTCTCAGCAACAACCGCATCTGGAATTTAGCACATTTCAGCAATAAGTAGCAGCCCAGATAATTTTTAACTTGTCTAATTATAGCATGTTGGTAGGGATGCTATAATTATGAGAACAGAGGCACTCTCATACATATGCCTAGAAGAGCTTCTGGTGCTAAGAAGAGTTGTTAGCAACAATAAGTGTCCCTGGTATACACTGAGCTAATTTAGTTCTTGTTAAAATACATGTAAGGGCTCAGACACCTAAGTCCCTGCAGCTGAAAAAGTCCATTTGCAGGGTCAGAAGCTAAAAGCTCTCAGTCCACAAGCAAAAGCACAGCATGCTAGCATCAGTGTGCAACGATCTAGGCTGATGTACTTTATGTCTCATTTCCAACAGGAAGTAAGAGCACAGACAATGTATTTCCGTGGTTGAAGTGATGTGGTAACTCATTAAACAGCAATAACTTGCCATTTCTGAGTTCCAGCTGTTTTGTCCTGACACAGAGAAGCCATCCTGGAGATGAAAGGGTCTGAGGCCATCCCACAGCAGCCATTCCCACACAGAGGTTAGGACAGCAGTGAGTGAGCCACAGCGACTGTTCAGAAGTTTTGGTGCTTACCATATTTTAATTAAATATGTGACAACAAAGAGGCTTTAAGGCATGAATTTTACAAGGTTAACATGAGCTGAAGGTTCAGAGAGTCTGGGATCACTCAGCTGAAATGAAGTAGATTTTAAGATACTTAATATCCTTCTTAATTTAATAGACAACCTGAAACGGGAGAGGAAGAAACTCCTGTGAGTCTTCAGCTTTGTCACATTGCAGGAGATGCACTAAACACAAGCTCTTTGCCTTGCATTATTGCAAAATTCAAATTTTTGTTTGAGTTCTTCGGTCAATTTTTCAAAGCACAAAAAACCCACTTCTGGTTTCTGTATGAAAACACCAGATAAATCTGAGATTAGCAATAACAATGTTGTTATTGCTTTCAATTTTAGGCAAATTCAGTGCATAAAATTACTGCAACAATAAAATAAAAACAGCTACTACTCCAACTAGTCTCTCCATTTTAAATGAAAGACAATTACAAGAATACAGAATTCCTCTAAATTTTATTGGATAAAAATGTGGTATTTGAAGTTGTCAAATAATAACAATATAGCTATTAGACATTGATACAGCCAAAGCTGAAAATGAGATCAAGTTCAGACACAGAATCTTTTATCACAGAAATCACTGAAAAAAATTAAGAGACAAGAGACAAAACTGTAACAGGACTCAAAAAGAGGAACCTGCCTCATTTAAAATGGAGTTATGTGAGAGAAATAAGGATAAACAAAAAAACAAGCACTGGGTCTCATAATTCCAGCGTCTTCACAAAAGTGGCTGCTCACAGGTGTAGATGTACTAGTTTTCTACTCAGGGAAGTGGTCAACACAACCCACATCATGTCATCAGCACACTGCAGCTAAGTAGAATGGTATTGATGTGAGAGGCTAGAACAGAGTTTCTGATAACAGTGTAATCATGCCATCCTCCTACAGCCTTCAAAATAAACCAATAAATACAAGAAAACCTAATAACTGTGAGACTGTTTGAGTACTAAAGTAAAAATTTGTGTCAAAGGACTGGAAACAAAGATTGCAGCAGGCAAATGAACAGGTTTTAGCAACTTGGAAATGTTATTTTCAAAAATATTATTTTCATGCTGAAGCCATAAGTAGTCACTTGTTACTTTTTATTTCTTGTTATTATTGTTTGGTTTTTTTTATTAAAAGACTTCTGAGGGAGGCAGTGGTTTCAGGAAGAAATTAGTAAGACTGACTAGGGTAATTTATTTATAATTTATTTTCAGAAGTGTACACTAGGCTTGTTTCTTTGAACAGCAGCAGCACTGTGCCTCCAAAGGCAGCAGCCTCCGCTCAAAGCAAGAACTCTTTTTCTTTCCCAGGACCCCACCATGACCTCCTGTGGACTTTAACACAAGGCCTTGGTTGGCAGTTGCAATCTCAGCCTATACACTTGGGACATGGTGATCTATGTGGCTGGAGAAGTTCATTCTGGCTGCTAACCTTGCACAGCAGGAACAGTACAGTATCTTTGGCTATGCTCAGGAAAATCTCACTGTGCCTAAGGGTGAGGGAATGGATTTGATCACCTCTAAGACCTTTGCTTACTTACGACCTCATGATGAGCCCATGAGCCCAGTCTTCCCTTACAGCTCCTTGGGTCATTATCAAAAGAACTCAGTGGGGCACAACATTTCTATACCCTTCTCTGACCTTCTAAATATTTGGGGTCCACTCTGCACGCACATAGTCGGAAAGAATCCCTGCTTTGAGGAGTTTGCAGTGTAGGTGATCAAAACAGGCACAGGGTGAGGAAGAAAGAAATGAATATCCACCTTTATTTATCTCAGTGTCTACCTATATCCAGTATTGTTCACAGCTGGGGAAAAAATGCATTCCTAGGAGCATAAAAGCCAAACCATCCCTCCTTCTCAGGGAAAACTAAACTACTTTTCATCTAACAAGAAGCAAACTTAAGCTAAAATATCACCTGCACAAAAACTGACCTGGCTCAGTGGCTATATCCCTCACCAGAGATTATTCCCAATAGCTAGCAGGGTGCTGGTAGTAACAGGAACAGTCAGGGTCCCCTCACACTTCTCCTGAGGCCAGCAGCAGGGCTGGAAACATCAACAGCAGCCACTGGTTTGGGTGGCTCACTTTGCAGCTGCACATCTTCAGAGGGCTCTCAGAAGATGGTCAGTGAGAAGGTGAAAGACCCCAAAACACTGGTTATTTTGAATGTTTAAAAGTTTATCTTGGCATTTTTCCCCAATTGCTTGTAAAATACATTCCTAGACTTCCTTCCTACCAGGCCATGTAAGCGAAGGTCCCAAGGAGGCTGCAGAGACCGCAGAGCAAAGGCAGGTTCTGCCTTCCCAGGCGAGAGCTGGAACAAACCTCTGAAGTGGAAAGGACATCTGAACACTTTGTATCAGGCAAAAAGGTTGCCCTTGCTCTGGGATGTGGGCTGAGGAAGTGACAGAAACAGCACTGGATTCACAGTGAACTGATCTGGGAAGAAAATAGGCAGGGGAGGGCTCAGTGTTGTGTACTGAGGCTTTAGTATGGAAGGTGGGCTTTGGGCTGGTCTGCACAGACACTGATCCCACAATAAAACACACTATTAAAATCATATGAGATAGTGTAAACTCAGGACAAATGTCCAGGTATAATGGTTTTCTCAAAACACAGAAAAGATCTGCTGTGACCACTTAAGGCTGAGAGAGGGAAGGAGCTATAGCAGGATCTGAGTGCCCTGTAGGGAAACGGCCTCCTCAAAAGCATGACTGCAATAATGACTTAATAACTATCCTGAGATCAAGGTAGGAGTTGGCGCCACAAATTCAGCAACAAGGCAATTTGAATGGATTTAATACTGGAAAAATTCCAACATGGAATGACAACCATCCAGACTCATGTACATGTTTTCAGATGAATCAGATCATTTACAAAGATACTTTCCCTCATCTATCCTTTTGCATCAAGACAGCAGGATTTGCTGTCTGCACTAAGCAGTAAGATAATGTGTCTCTCAAAAACAGGATTATCTATTAACAACAGTTTACGCTGCCTCTGATTAAAGAGAAAGGGATGGGGAGCATGACACATAAAGAGGGATTGCAAATGCTGTCCTTAACTGCATCTCCAGACCAGAGCATCTAATAATCTTAATGGAAATAGTGTTGTACTGCTATCAGATCCATTATGCTGAGCAACATGACAGGTCTGAATACCAGCCCCACTAGTTTTGATATAAAGCATAAAATTGGTGGCAGGCTGCAGTGGACAATGATGGGTTTATGATGTTGTTGTGAAAGAATGAACGTTGTTTTGAAGGATTAGATGTTGTAATCCATACAGTAAATCAACAAAAAGGCACCATAATAGGAAAAGGTGAGGAGCAGTCATGTAATTATTAATACAAAATAATGCAGTTTATACTTTAGTCACCCTACCGTGATTACCATTACATCTTATAAAATCACATGAAGAAGTGACAATACACTTTCCCCCCTGAAAAGTTTCTACTCTTAACTGCAGATGTGCCCAAATTGTGAGTGGAATACCCAAAAGCAGGCAGGGCAAGAGAGAGCTGGTCCGGGCTCCTGGAGCTCTCTGGGATGGCAGCAGACCCATCAGGACAGAGGAGTACCAGGGTGAGATCCAGCCAAGCTCCTTGCCTCTGAGCTGAGATGATCCTTACATCCTGCTCCCTCCCTGGCACACTGCAACCATCACCAAAAACCCTGTATGGGCTAAGGTGGGTCATGTCTTGCCGGAGAGAGACAGGGTTTGCCCCAGAGAGACGGGTATAGTTTGAATACATGGCTGTAAATCAGTTGGTCCTGATTGCCACTTCTACTGTAGACACTGTCAAAGAGGAGAGAGACTGAGCAGGACACACGGGCACTTCCCACATGGGTTAGCTGGGTATCTGTGCCTCTGGGTTAAAGCCCTTCTTCATGGCCATTTTGAAACTCCCTGTTCCTTTTTCACCTGCTCATCAGAAACACCTTTTAATTCTTTGTGCGTGTCCCATAAGCAGCCCTAGCAGCTGCCAGTGACAGCTGCCTGGCAGTGCCATAGGGGCAAACCAGTTAGTGTAGAGTTGCAAGATTCCCAGGGCTTGTTATTTTCTCAGCTTGGAGCAATCAAAGCTTTAGCAGCCAATTGATGACACCAACTAACTAAGGTAAGCAGCACTGACAAGGGTGGACTTTAGTTAAATTTTCTCCCTGAGATGACGAGCAACATGGTGAGAGAGAAAAACATACTAACATCAATGGCAGAGAAAACTTGCTAATTATTTGACCTGGATTCTATTTGGCAAGAAACAAGGTACTTTGCTTTCATGGCACACCATCTGTTCTGTCTCTGGGGTAAACCTGGCTCTTTAAATACACTGCAAGTTTGGTGAGCCAGTGCAGGTCTTCAGTCTTGGAAAGAATCATTTGCCTACAGCACTGCGCACTGCAGGGAGGTGTAGGAAGAGGAAGAGGAAATGCAGAAAAGTTAATGTAAAATGCATGAAATTGAATTACAAACATGGGGCCAAAAACCTGCCTCTATTCTAGCTTCTAAGAATTTTGCCATTGATGGCAGAGAGCAAAAGCACCCTCAAATTTAACAGCAGTTCGTAATGTGATCCTATCTCAAAACAGAGAGTTATTGTGTTCACACCAGTTTTGTTTAGAAATCTCAAAATAGCAGCTTCATCCAGCCACTTGCTTATGAGATCTGCCAAATATGAATTAGGGAAGAAAACCTCGGCTGGAAACTTTTTCTACAAAGATCAGGTAAATCAGATTTAGACAACAGCATGAAGCATTTGCAGTTCACACAGCAGAAAAAAATGCCATATTCAGAAGAGATAGATGCTGAAATCTCAAAGCCTGATACTTTTGTCCAGTGTTTGACTTAGAGAGACCGGTAATCGCATCCCACTTATCTCACTGATAAAGAACATGAAGCTGCTGCAGTCAGCCTGGAGGGAAGCCAAGTCAAACCCAAGCAAAACTGAAAATTCCCATTAAGATGACCGAGTGGCAGACGATGGTTATTTATTCTAATCAGTTTCTTAATTTATTCCTGGGAAAATGGAATTAATTTTTTTCTAATCAAAACAATGACCTATTCATTACAAAGTGTATGATTAATCTCTACTCAGTAGGCATAGCTAGAATTTCTAATAGATTTTTAAAATAGAAGAAAAGAGTTGGTAGCTCAATCCCACCCTTCCACTCCCCATAAAAGACAACTCAGGTTTCTTTCCCTGCAATGCACACTTACATCACTCTAACCAGGCTGTTTCAAACACCACACTGTTGGACCTTCTACTCTGAACTCTTTCACCTCCCCGGTACTGCAGCCCTGCTGACTCTTCACTCTACTTCCAGTTTTTCCAGCTGTTCTCCTCCTACCCGTACTCTCAAATACTAGCATCTATTTAACCTCTTCCCTTTGCTTACCATTGATTTTAATGAGGATAAATGTATCTGCTGTGGCCTCTTGTCACCTCTGCTGCTGCTACTTAGGCTCAGTCACTCAGGACCTGGCTTTCTGCTGTCCTCAGATTCTGGCTCTTCTCTCTCAAAAAGCAGGATTAAAACAGTAATGAGTTACAGGCAAAAATTAAATGCAAGGTTTAAACTGTCCTAGCAATCTTTCTGTCTAAATCCCTAATAATGTTTAATTGGCCCTTCTTTAAACTCCAGCCTTATTGATCTCCCTCTGATAACAAGGTCTCTGAGGCCTGTCCTGGGCAAACACGCCAGCAGCAATTTCATCAGCACTTGGTGAAGAGGTCAATGGTGACATCTCCACCCCTGACAAACTTGCAGATGCTCCAAGAGGACAGGTACAATGCCAGGACTCAGTACATCTTCAGCCCAAGATGATGCCAGCCCCTACCCCTCGTTAAATGCCAAATGTTTAGTGCCAAAACATTTGGCATTGTTTGCTTAGTTCTCCCAAATGGGTAATTCTGAAACAAGATTTCCCATGCTGTGACCTTGCTCCGGTTCTCTGACTGATAACAGCACGAGCACTTTGGAAAGGCCAGAAGAGGGAAGGACCGGCAGCTTAGTGGGCAGGCAGGGAGTCACACACTGGAACCAGGTTGGCAAAGCCTAAGTCCCCTCCAGCTTCATCCTTTCCCCCGTGAGCAACTGTGTCCCCCCTCTCCATTGCCAGCTACTTGACACCCTGGGTGTACAGAGCCTTGCTAAGGCCCCACCGCCCAGCGGGCACTGTGCAGGCAGGCAGGACATGGTGCAGGTACTAGGCAGCAGCACATCCCTCTCCTGCATGGGGTGCCACTCGCTTCCCAGCTACCACCTGCCTCTCTGCCTACTCTCCCTGTGGTCCGTTCCATCACTTTTTGCATCTAAAGTTGCAAATGGCTCTTATTTGTTATTTTTAAACTGCCAGATTGAGTCTTAATTATTTAAGCATCTTCCAGATTTAGAAAGCTGTTTCGGCTGTGAAAGTAACACTTGGTGCAATCATTTCTCATCAATAAACCATGGAAACAAACGTGGATGCCCATTGGGAAGCAGCTTTATTTAAACCATCTTAAAAGTCAAGTTCAGATTTACAGATGTGGAAAGACCTAATGCAGGTCATGTTTCAACGAGCTCATGACATTTTAGTTCAAGTGAGAAAAAATGGGACTTGTGCCTTATTCCATTAATTTTGCTAGGAGCAAGATGGTTTGACTCCCCTCAAACAAGAAGGGATGCCTCAGAAACATCCCAAACACAAACCTGGGCAAAGGGCCTTCAGGAAGAAGGGGCCTGAGAGTTGTGCTGCCTTGCTTTTTTTTCCCCCAAAGTCTTAAAACACATAGCCATGGACAGTTGTGAGTGCTCACACCTTACTATAAACTGCTACGAAGCCTCAAATCACACACACAAAAATCATACAGGAGTTTGCTTCTTCAAAGAGAAAGGGAAATGGAGACTTGGACTTAAAAAAAAAAAAAGAAAAAGAAAAAGAAAAAAGAAAAAAACCCACCCAACCCGAAAAGCATTCCTACTAACATCTTACTCTCACGAAGAAATAAGAACAAGCAAAAAACTATGGCATAGCCTCGATGTCTACTTCGGAGTGATATTTTTTTCTTGTCTCAGTAAGAGCTTCAGGAAGATCATTTCTGATCCCACCGGGCAAACACACCACATTATCACGTTGCCTGTTTACAGCCCAGCACCACCCTTGGGGACTGTTTGCACACTGAGCTTCAACCAGGTTAGGTGATGTTGCAACACACACTGCTCCAGCTAAATGCCCATGGACATGGGACCAGAAGAAGCTACTGGACATCGGGATGGCATGGTTAGCCTTGATGGCTTCACCTATACAGCCTTCTTCTAAAGCAGCCCATGAAGCTCCAGTAAACCCTTTCCTTCAAACTTTCCAGAACTGCTACCTGCACAGATCACTGCTTCCCTTTGGGCACGGATAACTGATCTCGAATAAAACCCATGTAAATTGCTGCTCGCCTCCTCTCCTTCGCAAAGCAAAGCTGCTCTTTATTTATGTAACATTTTCATTTAATTAGCAAAGAGATGGAACAAACTCCTAGGGGAAAAAAATAAAAGAATTAAAAGGTCATCTTCCAGCATGAGGGAGTGTGTGAGAGAGGGAAAGGAACAAACTGCTCTCTCCACGTTGGCCATGCAAACGCCAAGGCTCCCTCGCTATTGCCCTGTTAGGAGCTCGCAGAGGTAACGAAGCACTTGGAGTGGGTACAGGGGACTTTTCTTCCTCCGTTGAGTACCCGGCCATTGGAGAGGAGCCAAAGAGGGTGCTTGGAGATACCTTCCTCGGACATCTGACACCGTGGGGAAGGGCTCAGAATATGCACCTGGATTACACAACAAAGCCAGGGGGTTGTTATATGACCACATTAAAATCCCACATATTTACTGCACCCAGAGCTTATGTTCAGAACCGTTACGATGCTGCAGAGCCCCTCACTCCGAACAGCGGGAACGGACCGGCGCTGCTTGCCCGTGACCTCTAGCTGGGGCCTGCGGCTCGGCTCGCTGGGATGGTCTTTGATTCCATTGTCCCGCATTGTTTTCCACGGGGGCCTCCCGCTGCCACCGCCGGGGCCGCGGAACCCTCGCGTGCGGCGGAGCCGCCCGGGGGCTCGCTCAGACCCATGTGCCGGGCCCCGGCCAGCGCTGCCCC
>VZRW01006788.1:51431-115799 GCA_013398125.1 Aegotheles bennettii | reverse complement strand
GGGAGGAAGATTTCTTTTTCTTTCTTCTTCTTCCTCCCCGAGCCCATATTCCTGCTCACCGCCCCGGCCGCGTTACGGGTTCGGGAACGGAGCCGCCGGCGCGGTGGTGCCCGGGTTTGTCTGCGGGACGGGGCGGGCGCCACACGGAGCCAGCGCCATGGAGGGGGCAGTGCTGCTGCGGGAGGTGCCGGCCCGCTTTAATCCCACTGCTCAGAGAGCGCGAGCATGGGGAGATGAGTGGGAAGGGGAGGGAAGGGCGTGCGGCAGAAATGTGTCAGTGACAGACGCGTGTGCGGGCACTTCCTTACAAACTTTGTGACTTCGCTTCTATCTCTTCCATCTCCTGGAAACCCTCAGGCACCGGGATCATCAGAAACGGGCAGTGCCCGGGGTTATGCGAGGGTCGTTCTGGGCCATTCAAGTGCTCCCTCCCTCCCCGCCTGCGCTGGCGGGTTTGCTGCCCCCCCCCCCCCGCCTCCCGGCGTCGCGGCAGCTGAGGACCCGGCTCCGGGGAGCCTCCCGGCACCGACCCGCGCCTGAACCTGCGGGCAAAGCCCGGGTTTGCAGAGCGGGGCAGGAGCAGCAACACCTTGGCTCGCTCAGCGAGGAGGGCTCCTGGCCGATGGCGAGGGGCGTTCGTCGCTCCGGCCCGGGCGTGCTGCCCGCTCCCCGCCCCAGCGCAGCGCAGCGGCGGCGCCCCCGGTGCGGCTCCTCCGTGTCCCCGGAGCCTCGGGCGGTGGCTGGGCTGAGGCACTCGGCGGCAGAGACTCGAGGCCGTGGCGAAAAACGCGAGCCAAGAGCTCAGCCGCCTGCTAGCGATGGGGAGGGGACGCAGGGCAGGGGCGCAGCTGCTGTTCGGATGCTCCCGGAGAGGAAGCCCCCGAAGCCGCTCCGTGTGAGCGGGAAGGCTCCCGCAGCTGGCAGCGGAGCAGGGCGGGCGGGCAGGCGTCCTCCAGCACAGCCTTCGCTGGGGTTCCGGGCCAGGTTGCTTCCAGGGTGAGGTTATCCCCGCGAGAGCAGCGCTCTGCCAGGACCTGGCAGCTGCGGGCCTGCCGCTGGCTTCAGTTACCACTGGTGGCTCCGGCTGAATGGGGGGTTCTGCAGCGGTGAGGGTCTTGTAGGTGCGGGCTGGCCGTGTTGCTGCATCAGTATTGAGCTGCTAGCGGAGAGGGAGAGGGTTTATGTATTTCTAATACGAACTTCTGAATAACGCTGAGGAATTTTGTGATGTAACTCTGGTATTTCACTCTAAGCTGCCCTCGTTCCCTCAGTGCAGTTGCAGCCTGAGACTTTTCTCTGCCAGTAGCAAACTCCATAGCTAGAGGTAAATACTGGTGTATCCTCACTGGTGCTAACAGAGGTGCCAGCTGGGCCAGGGTGAGCAAGCCTCTGGTGTGCATGACCATTGAATCATTAAGGTTAGAAGAGACCTTCAAGCTCAGCCAGTCCAAGTGCCTGCCTACATCACCACTAACCCACATCACCCAGCTCCACATCCAGATGCATCCTGAACACCTCCAGGGATGGTGACTCCACCACCTCGATGGGCAACCTATTCCAATACCCAATCACCCTTACAGGGAAGAATTCTTTCCTAATGTCCAATCTGAATCTCCCCTGCTGCAATTTAAAGCTGTTTCCTCTTGTCCTTTCACTATGGGTACGGCAGAAGAGACTGACCCCCTCCTCACCACAACCTCCTTTCAGGGAGTTGTAGAGAGTGATGAGGTCCCTGCTGAGCCTCCTCCAGACTGATCTGCTGTTTAGCAATGAAAGCTGGAGTTTCTTACAAAAGTATTAATGTATTTGGGGTATTTTGGGGGACATAAACTGTTTTCAGAGCAGCGAGTAGCCAAGGCATGTGCTCTGCCTAGGGGAAACTGTCCTTGCACGCACAGAGTGAAAACTTGCTGTGCCTGGAGGTGTTTGGGATCAGCTGGGAGGAGATCCCTTTCCAGCTTCACATGAGCTGAGGAGCAGATGAAAGGGACTTCTGTGCCAAGTTTGCTGAAGTTAAGAGTGAGTTTGCCCTTGAAGACGCTGTTGCCAGCTCACATGGGTCAAGGACGCTAAAAGAACACCAGAATTTTGCTGGATTTTACCGAGTATCTTACAAGGTACATGTTACATATGTAATGTGTGCTGGAAGCACCCTTGGGGACTTCTTTGTGTTTTTTTCATTCATAAGTAGCTAAGTGAATTTATCATAAGTGATCTACTAGGTCTCCTGTATTTTAGCATTCAAATGCCACCAGAGAAGGCAGCAGTGAAATTAATATGCCATGGAGCTTTGTCTTGCAAGGTGGGGAAGAGTCCGGCTGTTGGACTGTTTGCCTCACTCTGCTTTCTAAAAAGCATTTGCACTTCGTGTGGTTTAGTATCTTTTACATACCATCAGCTGATCAAATGAAGTATCTTTGACTAAAATTCATGCATGTTTGGTTCATAAATGTAGCATCATTAAGGTTACTTAGTTTATGTGCAGTCTGACCTGTCTCTGGGTATACTTATTGCAGTATTTTTAGTAAGTTGATGTTGTCTTTACAATGCTCAGCAAGAATTCCTCTTGTTGCGTTCCTTGCCTTTAGTACAGCCGGAGTTGAAATAAAATATTTTGAATTCTCTGGTATAATCTCTTCTTTCCCTGCTGACCTTCATTCTGTGTTGTTTACAAGAGGAGTTAACTTAGAGAAGATACAATAACAGAAAAAAAAAAGCCAATTGGAAATAATACTGTAAATCCGTCGTGCCTCTCAGTGGCGCCTTTAATTGCTCATTCTTCTGCAGCTCGCTAGGAGCAGACTTTTTAAAATATGTTTGAAGATTCAGATTTTTGGATCAGTGGTGGAACCCTGTATTCAGGGTGGAACCCAGTATTTCAGGATCCAGAGCTGTCCCTTGGGAAGCGTATTCCTTGTAAGTGATGTATGGCTGGTAATTGGTTAAACAATCTCAAATACTGAGCTGACCTCACTCCTTTACCTTCCTCATTTTTGGGGCAGCAAACGTTGCAACATCAAACGCTTCTGATTTTGCTGAGCTCAGAAAAAAACCCTATCTGTAGCAATCAAGGTGGAGGTACTTGCAAGGTTAAAATTGTCGTCTGCCTGTCTTCTAGTGGTCTGAGCAGTCCTTGCTTCATGGCAGATGAAGGGAGTCTCCCAATTAACGCAGACTGCCTCCCACCTGAGGCAAATTTTTGGGAGAGAAACAGCGATTGCATATGATCACATGTTAAAACAGTGTCATGCTTCTGTGTCCTGTTGTCCCCTCAGTCCCTCTTGGAACCAGCGCTGAAAGGAGTCACTGAGTAGCATTCATCCTTGCTCCTGCCTGCTGCTGTCTGCCGGGCTGGGTGGGCGCGGTGTGGTGGTGTGAGGCAGCGATCGGGCAGGAGGGTGGGCTCGGTGGTATTTTGGGCGTCACTGGCACAGGAGGTGGCTTAGGCAGTGCTCTGCATGCTGCCTGGTCCAGGGGTAAGAAGCCCGAGCTTCCATGCTGTGTGCAGTAGTCTCCTGGGACAGGTCGTGCCAGAGAGGCTCCTTCGGACTGGGAAAGCCTTTTGGAGCAAATGGACTCCTGGTGGCATGGTTTTTTATTCCATACATTGAGGGGGTTTTCTCCAACTTTGCACAGAGAAAGGGATGCTCTTTCACTGCTGGGGAGCAGAGTCACAAATTACCTCTATTATTTGGTGGTGGTTTTTTTACTCCTATGAGTGGCATGCTGTCTTGAGATGGGTCACAAGCAAACTCTGTTGCCTGTTGAAACCTACTAAAGTTCCACTTAGATTTGGCAGCTCTTCATAAAGGTCATGAAGGCACGTATAGGTAGGTGATGGTGCTGTTTGCTATAACCTCCCCTGCGTAACTAAACAACTTGCTCAATTTTGTCCTCTTAATCTCAATCCTCTTTCATTACCTTCTTTCATTGTCATGTCTAAAATGAGTCGTGCAGGGCTGAGATCTGTAAAACTGTTTAAATGTAAGAATACTTTTGGAGCTGTTGGCCTCAGCTCTTTGCGGTGATGCTTTTGTTTTCATGTTTTTGCAACCTACAAAATTATGTTCTTCCAGGATGCAACACATGCTTTTGAAAGCTGTTTGACTATGTAATAGACTTAAGAAATTGATGCCAGTCAGAGCACACTTCTCTGTGTGCATCCAAACACTTCACAAAACTGACAATAATTCTTGTAGTCTGTAGCTGGTTTGTCATATGCAATATAATCACTAATTTGTTTTGTGATTCTTAAATCACATTTAACATAACTGTTAAAAATGCAGAAGACCACTGCAATCCAAATGGTTTATGCACATTAGCATTGGAAACACTTTTTCCCTTAGATGGAAGGTCACACACAAGGAGAAATGAAAAGGATAATCTATGAATTACATAGAAGTTAATCTGTTAAAAAAATTATTTCCAGTTCAAGTTGCTTTGCTATGACCTTTCCTGAGGCTGTTTAAATTTGGTATTGCAGCAATATGGTTAAGAGGGCATCGCTTAGGCTGACATCCCTGGTGTTCCTTAGTGCTGATATGTAAACGTGGTTTATATCTGGGTTCCCAAGGGCACCGAAGACTGTTCCCTGTGTCTGACAGAACAGCAGTTATATCTCTGTTTGATAAAGGTATTACAAACAGTGACCTGGATTGATTTTTTTGGTTGACAAATCAAATAACTGCTGCCTCCAATCTTACTATGAAGATAAATCATAGTTGTTCTGCTCCTAACTTGCTGTGGACTGTGTACGCAGTGGCTCTCCCTAGATTTGTTTAATTAAATTAATCTCCTAAAATTTATTGCCTTGGTTTCTTTGTGTTTTGGCATTTAGGATATATTATCTTACAGGGTAAATAAGAGCACAAGAGCAAACTTGTCCAAGGTATGTGGTTGGTAAATGCTTTCCTGCTGTGTTCGATGCATTGGAGAAGTATTTAATTTCCTCAACGAAATGGTTGACTCGTATGAAACACCATGCATCAAGCACAATGGCAGTCTAATAAATTCCCTTACCAGGTGTAGAGATTTTACAGATGCATATTGCTAAGAGTGTCACTTCTCTGAGAACTAATGAATCATGCTGCTTATGCTGAACTCTGTGATGTGAATTAAGAGTTGGTCTCAGCATCCCATAACATCTGAGTATTTTGCACATGCTTATTAAAGCATTATTAGCTGTAGAGTTTGTTCTTCATTAATTATAGCTTTGTTGATGACCAACAACATACTGAGCAGGTAGAAATACAAAAACTTGTCACGAACTTGTGTTTATGCTAATGTTCTCTCGACTTTATTGACCTGCGTGTCAAAGCTTCGTACGGAAACATTTGCCTGCCAAGTGAGGTGCTTTGGGCGATGATGAAATACACTGAGTTGCACTGACATTTACAGGTCACAAAACTTGCTCGTGCAAAGCTACAATAAACATGGAATAAACTTTTTTTCCTGCATCTTCAAATTCTGCCCTGCTCTTTGATCTCTACATAACCCTGCCCTTTGAGGCGCTGGGTCAGCGATTTGAACAAAGTGGCTGTTTCTCTTCTGTTATCGCTTGGAAGCGCTCCTCTCCCTCAATGACCTTGAGAAAACTGATTCTCTTCTGGCCGACTGTCTTTGCTGTGACTGGAGGGTAATTGCTTTTTTCCTATGTGCAGATCCAGTCTTGATTTCAAGTAACACTCCAGCTTTTAAGGCATATACGTGCTGATGGACATTCCTGTTGGTGTCACAGTTCTTAAGAATGTTACCAGTGTTAGACAAAAACTAACAAGTATTAATTTGCAGAATAGTGTGGTTTAGCTTATTAAACCAAATACACCTCAAAGTATCTTATGGGTTTAGGGCATCTGTTTAGCTAATTAATTCAGAAGCATGCAAATTTGCATTGCTGCCTGGTTGGTTTTTTTCCTTTTTCTTTTTTTTTTTCTTCCCCTTACTCTGTGCTGTTACAAACTTGCTGGGAAGCATTTCAGATTAAGGCAGTGCCCTTGTTCTAGTTACGGGAAAATGCCTTCTTCCCTTAGATGCCATACGATTCTGGGTTTGGAGCAAACACAACTTGGTGGAGGGGCTCTTCTGCTGACTTAAAACCATGGCATCCATATTCAGATAGAGATCTTGAAGATCAAATGAGCTCTTGAAGACCTTAAAAATGAACAAAAGAAATCTACTTGTGCATTTGCCACTACTTTTATCGATTGTCCACATAGGGGTCTGAACATAAGGGTCTAGTTCTTGAGCTGGTTGTGTGTCTTCAGGTTTGCTTTCACTTGAGATGATGACAGCTTGGGAAACTGTAGACCTTTATACCCTAGTCTTTATAGGCTTTCCATTAGATGTGCTATTTCTATGCTCATAATTCAATCCAGAAAGCCTCTGTTAACATTTTCCTGAAGGATTATCTCCTGCTCCCAGGTGGCTTTTAAAAATGCTAGTGATTTAAATCATCATTTTGAGAAACATCTCCTAGCCAAACAGTAGGGAGAACCTTTGACTTAAATAACAATAATTAAACCTTTAACTGGTTGGAAGGATGACATTCTCCAATGTTTAACATCTCCCTGCCCTTTAGAAGAAGAAACTCAAGAAACCTTTTTGTGTGATGAAGTTCAAGTGGCATGCTAGTTTGGGCGCATGGCACGTGTACTTACGGAAAAGCATCTACACGTTCAGTTCATTCCTGTGGCTGCTGGCATGCTTTTGAGCAAGACCTCGTGCTAGCTGCAGGACAAGGTTGATAGAGGCACAGGAATCTGGACTTGGCTTTGGAGGACACAATGATAGTTGTGTTTGTATTTGCTTATGTGGATTGCAGGATAGCAGATGCTCATGGTGAGTGTCTGGCTCTGGTTTGGTGATCCATTTCTCTGTTGCAGTACTGGCATGGGGAGGTCACTCTTGGCTGATCTCAGACCCTGGCATGGGGAGGTCACTCTTAGCTATCACAGACCCTGTGAACTGGTGCAAGCTCACAGCTGTTTGTCCTAAATTAGGGTCATGCATTTATCCCTTGCGTCATATATTTGTCCCTCAGTTCACTTGTGTACAGTGGCCTTTTGTCGTGTTGATAAGCTTTACATTAGTCTTGTGAGCTTGACTTATTGCATGCTTGAAGCCTCATTACTGGGGAAAATACCTGCGCTTGTAACACAGTTCAGAATTTTCTTGTTTTCTTGACATGTGTGATATAGTGACAGAAAATAAGCTGCTAGTCCAGCAGACTGGGTTACTTATGGAGTTTTCTCTGCCTGCTTAACAGGATTAAGCAGAAAAAAACCCTTGTGAAAGATTTGAGCAGTTTTTTTCATATTTTCTGGAATTCTGACTTGTGTGCCACCCAGAAGGCACAACTTACACCACGGTCACCTCTGCAGCCTCTCGTTTGCTCCAGCTACAGCAGAGGTAGCTGGGCTTGCCCAGTCCTGGCTGCCAGACTTGACCATGGGCTGGGAGATTTTGGGTGTGCATCCCCATCATCTTCTACAAGAGGTTAAAACTCAATGTAAGAGCTAGAAGAAAACACAGGTGTGAGGGAATACCAACAATATGTAGGGTGGTAGACCCATTACATAGAGATGGAGAGATACGGCACTAAGCAAGTCAGTAAGGAGCACTGCATTTGGGAAAGTTTGTCTGCTCAGTTAAAAATGAGGAGAAAAGATAATAATAATACAGGTAGTCACAGAAAGGCCACTGTGTTTCAGTGTAGATCATCGTCCTGCTGATGCATGAGCTGCTGCTGCTGCCTCTACTTGCTTATAGGTAAAAATTGTGCATGGGCCTAAGCCATTTTTAGAGCTAAGAATGGTGTCGGACCACTTGTCATGAGAGTATAAATGGTTGTTGCTCCATCCTCTGGTTTTGCTGCATTCATCAGGTTCCTGAGTAATTCTCCAGAAGCCATGCTGGGTTCTCTACTTTTACCTGACAGGTTCCCGGAACCTATAACTTCCCTACCCTTCCTTCTGCCCTTTCAAAACCACCATCATCTGCCTTTGGAGCAAGCAAAAGCAGACTGTGAGTTTGGCTATGCCTTCCAGAACAAAAATAATATCCTTTGGTACTTCTTTATATTGATTTCTTGTTCTATCACCACTGCTAAGTGGTTGCATTAAGGTACGGGAAGGGACTGCTAATGTTGTTTTCAAAGGTTTTTCCTTCATTTTCTGAAGTCCGTCTAATAGACTCGTTCCTTCTAAATTCAGTGCAGAGCTCGTTTAGATAAGATATTCAGGTCTAAACTCTAGTTGAGCAATTGCAGAGCTTTCGTGAATTTCCAGTTATGCAGACTGAATACTTCTTGGTTTCACAAAACACGTCAGGCTCAAACGATGCACCAACACGGGTATCAGTTGCATATAGCACAGTTCAGTTTTCTCAGTGTTTGTGGAGATTGACTGTGTCTTAAAATGCATAGTTAAAAAGCTCTTAAAATACAGATTTGAGTCCTGAAGGATGCACTTGGTGAGAACACAGGGATGTTGCCAGGTTGAACCACTGGTTACAGCATATGAAAAATGACTGCTTTGAAGCAAGTGCTTTACATCCTTTGCTGTTGTGTTGCCTCTGAACAAGAGATGTATGGCCTTGGGGGGACCAGCTTTGAACCTACAGTGGCAGGCACTGTAAGTGAATTGGCAATTGCATGCGTGAAGGAGCTTAGCAATGAAGTTAAGGGTTTTCTAGCACTCTCCCCCCTTCATTTTTCCTTGCTGCTTTTCTCAGGTTCATATTTTGATCTGTAGCTATTTTTTAGGTCTTGCCTTTTAAAAGCATATTCACCTGATGCCCTGTGAGGTTGTTTTGCAAAACAGAGGAGCAGGGCTGGGTTTTGCTCCTTACAGCAGCATCACTCTGCTGAGACCCCTACCAAATTCCCACCTAAGCTGTCAGTCATTAATGAGAGAGCAGAATGTTAACCAAATCTGGGGGGTTTTTTGGTTTGCTTTGTTGTTTGTTTGATTATTTTTTTTTTTCATTTCTCTGTTCATCCACCACATACCAGTTCCTGTGTGAGGCCGTGAACTTGAGCATTTAGCTTTTCTGGTCCAGAATAACAGGTCTATTTAAATGAAGAGTCCCTTTGCTGCTGTTTATTTTAGTGATGACACATCTGTGTGGAGGAGTTATATTCCAGGAAGATGAAAACATTGTGGAAAAATAACCTCCAACCACTGTAATTGTCTTTTGCTATTTGAAAAATTGGTTCATGAAAGAGTTTTTTTGCACAAAAGCATGTTTTGCTTTTAGTGTGCGTTAACAACAGAGCTGTGGTGGGGGGGGAAACTTTCAGAGAGCTGCCAACATGAATAAGCAATTTCATTGCCTGAAGCATCGTTCTGTATCCGACATGGTCTGTACAAAACGTACACAAAATAGGTGTGCTCAGAATGTAAAGGTTTGGGTTTGCTTCCTGGGCAACTTCTAATGTATTGCCATCTGTACAACAATGTGCACAGAGTTTTGCTATAGAGGCTAAAGAGCTTGTCTTGTGCCCAGAGTTCAAAGAGTTGCTTTACAAGTGTGGCTGATGAAACACAACTTAATTCTTTCCTATCTTTCATTCCTGGCAAAATATGAGTGCTTATAAAAAACACTGTAAGCTAGGTTTTCACTTCACTGTAAGCAGCATAGCAAAGGAGAAACTTATTTTCCATGTCTAAATCACTTTTCAATTATCTAGCAATGTTTATTTCTCATGTAATAAATTTAATTATAAGCTTTGGACATCAAGTAAAAAATGTTTGGTATTATCAAAAATTAAACTTGCCATTTAAAATTTAGTCTTAGGCCACTGCACTCGAGGTGTGTTTCAAATAACTAGTGAGGTTATCAATTACCATTTCTTACAGTAAGAAGGCTGCTTTAAGGCTGAGAATTAAAGAAGGTACTTCCCTCCTGTCTTCAAGGTCTTCAGCTGCAGGCTGGCCAGTGTATAGTAAGAGTTTTTGGTCATAGTCACAGTCTTTAGCTTTTTATTTCAAACTTTTTTTGTTTTGTATATTTATTTTCACTAGCTCTGTTTCTATCAGAATACTTTTGCTCTGTTTCTATCAGAATACTTTTGCTGTGTTTAAATTGAATAAAACATTCAAGTTGCCTTATTTTGGAAGAAATCTATTGTTGGTCTCCATCTGTTGGACCTCTCGGTGGTTAATGTTCTCCTCCTTCCCCTTGAGTCCTGCCCTCTCATATCTGACCTGCCTTGGTCCTGCACTTTTCAAGACAGAAACACAGTAAAACATCTTAAAATCTGTCTCCTTCGTATTCTGAACGTTTCAGTTTTTTTTAAAATTGTTTGCTTTTTACAGGGCAATTATCTGTCAGTTCATGCTGTTAGGATTATATTTAAGAAATCTCTTCATGACATTAACAAATGTCATATCCTGTATGACCTTCTGTTGTTTCACATGTTCTTTTTTTTCTGAAATTCTTGCACTTTTCACTAGTACCTTGCCTGTATGTAAGATGATGTGTGTGCAATGGATTTTGGCCTTCTCTTAATAGTGTTTTAGGATTCTGCTTTAAAAATTCTGCGCCTTTCTTTTTGTCTGTCTGCTTTACTGACCTTTCTTTTTTCTACAGTCTTTGCTTTTTGCTGGGTGCAATGCAGTGGCTTTGCTTAGCTTCAGCCCCATAAGAGCTGCTGGGTCACCCCCATGTGCGTGCCTCATCGGTGCTTCTGCAGTAAATCAGGTGGTGGGATGGACCCAGCCAAAAGCTGATCTTCTTGCTTGGTTGGTTTTTTCGAGCCTGCCTCAATTTCTTCCTGCTTTCCTCGACCCAGGCAGGATATAGGGCAGGGGAGGAGTGAAAGCACCCCTTGCAGCAGCATCTGGATCTGTTCTTCGTTGCCCCTGGTCACCCCACATGCACTGAGTATGGTTTTATAGCTATGGACCTGTCTGAATGGAGAAGCTGGAGTGAGGGTAAGGCAGTGTGGTAGCTGTCAGCCTGAGGGTTACTGGTGGGCACAAGCTGGCACCATAACGGGCGTAGGCTAGAAAAATGCTTGTGTGGAGAGAGCTCCTTATCTTTAGGAATAAGTAATTTGCTGAAGACGTTGTTCAAGAGAGACTTTGCACAAGTGGCGAGGCAGAGAGGTCTTATCTGGTACCTCCTTCTAGGGACTGCTGCCTGCAGAGGATGGGATAGCTGGGGCGTGGGAGAGAACACTTCTCACCTGCTGCTTCTGTGGGTGTTGGCTTGTCCCTGTATCTGATGGATATATTGTAGCAAATTACAATACTGACCTTGCCTTCCATGATTTTGAAAGTATGAAGCAAATGTGGTAAAACCTTCTGCACTATAGCACTAAAGCTGGGGGTTCATTCTGGTTGGGTTCTTGGCTGGAACAGGTTTTAACAGCAGTGGGATTTCCACTGCACCACAGGAATTTGTTGCCTCTTTTTGAAAGAAAAGTGTGGGTACGTTTTGGAGGAAATGGGTGTATTTTGCTGGAGTTTCCGACGTGACTTCTGCAGGTGCCTGAATGTTTTATGTTATGAGCTTGTAGAAAACAGCTTGACAGTTGCCAGATATGTGGACAGTGTGAGTTTTTTCCTCCAGTAGTCTATTTAAAGTTCATAGAAAGAGTCAATGATAACATCACACCAAGCTTTACCATTACAATTATTTCCTTGTAATTGCTTGGTTGGTCTTTCTCCTCCTAAAACAAAGAATAAAATATGAGAAAATGCAATACTCACATCCTGGAGCAGGGTATTCTGATGCAGTAATATTTAGGAAAGCGCTGCCAACATCAAACCAAGGAAACATACAAGTAGAAATGCTTTCTTTTCTAACTACTCCAGGAGTCAGTCAGCTTTTTCAGTGGCCCTTGTTACAGCGATGGTTTGGTACCCTGAAACTTGCTGATTCTTGGCAGCAGTTGTTTTGGCACAGGTCTGGTGCAGGTGAGGAAGTTAAGCTCCTCAGGACCCACCAGGCTTTTCAGCTCTGAGCCTCTGTAACAGAAATGCCATCAGCTGCTGCATGGTTTTGGCAACACTTCATTTGCAGATGTGCTACGTGCCCATGTTAAGAAGAGAAAGGAGAGGAATGATCCAACTGATACATCTGTAAAAGATCTTCCGTCTCATCATCCTCTTCCCCTTTGTGAGGACACGTCTTCACTCTCAGTACTGCTTTTCAGTCCTGAGTAGGAACAAAACAAGGTAAAAATCTTGCCTTACATAGTGTTAACTCCTTTATCCTTTGGAAAGGAGATCTTCAGAGGTGGTTGCTTTTCTGAATTATGAGCCTATTATTTTTGTTCTGTTTTGAAAGCAGGGGGTTTAACAGAGCCCTAGCAGCAGAGTTTGTCCTGAGCAGCACGATACCATGGCATTGCAGTTGTAGCTGGAGTAATTTTTTTCTTCTTTTTCTCTTATCTCTCTGAATGGTGGGAAAAGTAACATTTTTGGTAGTTTCTTCTATTTAAAGATAGCAGTCTTTCATACTTGCCTGACTCTTTTTGATAGCACAGCTGTACACAGTGAACAGTACTGTCTGGCATGATGTTTGGTATCTTAAAATGAAGGCACCAAGTCTTGGTGCAGCTGCAGCTGTACAGGATTAACTCATGTCTTACAGGGGTGCAGCAGGAAAGTAGAAAAGTTTTAAGATTGACTTCTCATAGAATGGCTGACCATATGAAGAAACGGCAGCAAAGCAAGCTGTGGTGTGCATTTACAATGTCACTATACGTCTTTTCTTCCTTTAGGTAAAGGTGTAGAAATTCACTTTTATTGAGGAATGCAACTAATTCAGTGCATTACATGGTTGGGGATTTTTTTGTGTGTTATGTCCCACCAAGGAATTTCACTTCTCCTGTAGCATTCCAGGTACTACCCCATGCTCCCTGGAAATAAAAGTAAGCACACAAATAAATACGTAGCATACTGCATCTTGCCTAAGGATGGTTTGTGTGTGTGCTTTTTCAGTGCAGTCTCTTTCCCGAACTTGAGTGATCCTCCAAAAGGTATCGTTTACCCATCTGGACACACGGGTTGTAGCTACACATCTCAGCAGGGCATCTCACTCCAGGTTTTGTGTGCACAGTTATCCCTGTACTAGGCAGATTTGCATGGTGTAGCATTACCTTTGTGACTGTCACCCTCGGCTTTCATAGTCTTCCTCGAATTTCTCAGCTTTTTATTGGATCACTGTATCTAGTCAGCATGTGAACCCCAGATAACCTTTTTATAGCTAAACCTTGTTTACTGGTTAACGTGCACACAACAGCTTCTTGCTTTGTACGGTGTTTCACATGTGCAGAAGGATTGCAGGTGCTTTTATGTGTTAGACAGCAAGCTTTCATATTGTCAACCTAATAAATGCAAATAATATTTAAAAAATAAAGAAGTTTAAGCTTACTGTCTTAAAGCTACACAGTACTCTTGATCTCTGCTGCTAGTAATGGTCATGCAAGACTGAGCTTCTCTACCCTTTGGACCTGTTGGCTGTGGTCTCATTACCTCTGTTGTTAGAAAATGCAGTCTTTTGACCAAGAAGGCTCATTAAAATAGGCTTTGAGGACTGTACCTTTGTTTTTCTCTTGTGGAAGTAAAAAGTTGGTTTCAGTGAAGTTCATGAATGGAGGTTACAGGATTCCCTTTATTAAAGGAGATGAGGGACTTTTTACAAGGGCGTGTAGTGATAGGACAATCAGAAATTATTTCAAGCTGAAAGAGGGTAGATTTAGATTGGATATTAGGAAGAAATTCCTTCCTGTGAGGGTGGTGAGACACTGGCACAGGTTGCCCAGAGCAGTTGTGGCTGCCCCCTCCCTGGCAGTGTTCAAGGCCAGGTTGGGTGGGGCTTGGAGCATCCTGGTCTAGTGGGAGGTGTCCCTGTACATGGCAGGGGGTTTGAACGAGATGGTGTTTAAGGTCCAACCCAAACCATTCTATGATTCTATGAAATGAAAGCTGAAGTCCTTATGGCCCTCTGGGCCTAGCCTTTAACTCTTTCATTTTCTCAGCTCTCTCTCCTTAGCTTTCCAGGCTTCCTCTGGGTCGTTTGCTGTTGTGAACTACAGCTAGCAAAGTTTTTCCTATTGCAATACCAACACAGCTTTTGAAAAAAGAGGAAGCTTCAGATTAAAACAGCAGCTGTTAATAAGGACTCACATACTGCTTGGGGAGGAGGGCTTTGGAGCAAAGCTGTATAGCAAATGCTGTGCTTTGGCTTTCCTTCCAAAAAAAGTCAACCTGTAGCTGTTGTGCCATGTACATATTCTCCCTGTTTCTGTCTAACCTAGTTTTCTACAGATCTTCTCTTCTGTTTCTTTCCTATTTATAGAACAAAATGAAACAACCAAACAAAAGCACCCCACAAGACAACAATTCTTTAACCCGCACCTGAGAGTTGTCTGTGCGGTGTCCTTGCACATTTTATAGTTGTGTGCTATTACAAACACAGCAGTTGAATAAACCTGAGTGCTTTGCCTTTTCTTCCTCCCTACTTTTGCAATCTGCACTTTATTACTCCAACAGCACCACACTATATTCTGGCAGCAGTGAGGAAGCTTCCAGTATTGCAGTGCTGGGGTATGGGCAGGCACAGGATACCCCCTTGAATGTTTTGTTGTAGGAAAATGCATGCTGGTGCAAAAAGCATTTCACTGTAGTGCTGTGGGATGCCAGATCTGTTGCTACTTATGGGGGCTTTGCAGCACAGGAGATTCCTATTTCTAACTGGGTGTTTTCTTCTGAGATGGAGAGGCGATGGTGTACCCTTTCCCACTGATACTCAGCACTCCGTGGGTGTGTTTGTGTGGTTGCTTGCACGTTGTTCGTCCCACTTGGCCATCGTCCTACGTGTCCTCCCTCTGGCTGAAGTTATCCTGTGGCACAGCTGTTGACCACAAGGGTATGAAATGCACATGAACCTCCTAATCCTAGGACATTCAGATCCTAATTTGAGCTAGTTTAGATCTGCTGAAAATGTGAGCATAACTGTGAGGACCTATAATTTGTCTTAAATTGCCTGTCAGAAGATTATTAGATTCTAGATTAATGAGGTGCTGGGTGTTGAGCACAGTTATTCCATTTTGCAGCATCCTTTCTTGTGTTTATTCTGTGAAATGCTTTATCACAATCGTGTTTCTGTATGAAGGTAATCATTATTGTAGGATATGAGGTGGTAGAATGATAGGAAAAGTAATGGCATGAAATCACCTCCCTAGTTAACTGCCCAAACTCTTCCTTAACCCCTTGCATTTTCAAAGGTTTTGAAATACTGTTGAGGTTAAACTGTTTGAGACTAGCTTCTCTCCTTTGACCTGCATTTTTTACTCTCCCTGAGTTTTTATCCAGCTCATTTATTTCTAAACTTCCTTACACTGGTGCTGCCGGGGAGCGTGAAAGCTCAGCACTGTGGGGCCCCATGAGTCAGCAGCGGGCTGGAGGATTTGTCGCTGATGCAAGGTGGGCCAGAAAACTGCATCGCTTTGCTAGAGATACAGTTGCAAAATAAAGTTTAAAAATAGTTTCTTGCATTTTAACAAAACCAAAAAGTGCAAAATCCACTGCTTCTCCTGGTTTCTCATAAAATAAATGTACTTGAGCTTTCAGACCAATATGGACTACAACTTATTCTAAGCTCCTTTTTATTTCTAATGCCAAGCATGCTTGAGACCTAAGAGGGCATTGAAAAAGATGAAAAAGGGTAATCTGGGGTTGGTGACAAGTTGAAAGGCAAAGAGAATATATGCAACGGGCAGTTAAGGCTTTGGGAGTAGAAAGGAGAAACCGGGCAGCTTTGGAAAATGGACAGAAAATGGTTGACAGCTTTGATTATTGGTGCTGTCTTCCAGTTCTCAAGCAGCTGAGTGTTTTCAGTTCCGGTACATTTACAAAAGGAAACAGCAGCGTGATTGTTGTGTTTTTGGAGGAGGGAAAAGAGTAGTCACCTCTGCAGTGGCAGGGGCTGGGAAACATCACCTCAAAGAGAAAACACAGTTCAAGATTTCCAAAATCAAGTGCCTAAAATTAGGCTTCGAAGTCCTAATTTAAGAACAGAGAAAGTGGCTGGTTTCCAGGAAGGCTGAGCAGCCAGGCCTGATGGCGCGTTGCTCTCGGAAGCCAGCACGGTTATTTAGATGCCTATTTTGGGGATTTTTTTGGAACTGAAGTTCAGGCATCTAAATGTGAAAACTGGGATCTGTTGTTTCAGGGAGTTCTTGAGCAGCAGGGTGAGAGCTGGAGGATCTTCTGAAAGGGAGCAGGCTCCCACTGCTTTGAGCTTTCAGCCCAAAATGTTTTGTTGCTGCTATTTGGTTTACTTAAAAAGGGTGCCATGGGATGGAGGGGCAAACCTTTCATGCCTTGTCTTTGTACCTGGAAACTGAAGTTATTCCAAGAAGATACTCAAGACACAACATTAAAATGTGAACGAGAATTCTTAAATCACTTTGTGGCATAAACCCCCAGAATGTGTTTTCTGTGGAAAGTGTAGAAGAGATTTTCCTTTGAAGGGAAGGAGCTGGTAAAATACTTCAGTATTTAGCAGCCCTTTCTTCAGATACTGGTGTTATTTGTTGGAGGAACAGATTATCACTGTAGGTAGCCTTTATTTATATAAGTAAATTAAAAAGAAAACCAAGAACAAACAAACAAGACAAACAAACAAACAAACAAACAAAACTGGAAGAAAATCACATTTCAGTGTAGCCTTTGGTCTGTGTTTTTGGTTGCCTCATTTGGGCCATCCATGCCCAGATCAAATGGCAAGGCAGTGTTCTCATCTCCTGAACATGTGGGTGGCTGCTGGGGCATAGTGCCTGTCCCAGCTCATAGCACCAGCAGTGGACTGAGCATGCAAAATGTTCTGTGGACATCAAAAACCCCCTACATTTTATCTAAGTCCAGAGGATTTTTGAAAAAGTAATATTTTAATGAGGCTAGATTTTATTGAAACAGGGTGAAACTTTAGCCTTCGTTATGTTTGTGTTGCAGAACTGAAAGTCCAGTAATTAAAAGGACCTTGGAATAGTTTTATGAACATCAATGCTGCCCACAGATGCCTAATAGCTTTAAAAATATGAAGAAAGCCAAGGATATGATCTCTCAATGTGTTTGTTACTACTTTGGAGTAGTGCTTTATATTACATGAAGGCAAAGGCCCAGTTAAAGTCAGCCCTGCTCTACATGTCTTCAGTCCTCCTAGGAGCAGCTCTATGCTCTACCTCCTTCTAATTAAAGAATGAAGGATTCTTTTCCCCCTCTCGAGCTGTGTCATCCAAATAACCTGGATGTGTCCATGCTACATACCACACAGGCAGCATGTATTTTCCCTCTTCTGCATAATGGAGCATCAGACTTCAAGAGGTCAATGTTGACTAAAATACAGAACTTTCAGAGTTTGTTTGTTTTTTTTATCTTCTCTCCAAACCTTTCATTCCCCAGAGCCTCCAGCTTGGTGTGCTTGCACTGGTCACCCCCATGCCAGCGAATGTTGTGCAAGCCACTGAGGCTGCAGCCCCTTGCCGCTCAGCCTGAGTCTTTAAACTTCATCTCACTTTGGGAAGTTAATGGTCGTCTGGGTTTTTGATTGTTTTACGAAGTGTTCTTCTAACCTGTCATCCGTAATGGGTACGTGCTGTATCTCTGCCTATAGCATGCAAGTTATAGGTGAAGAAGTTGGATATAAACCCAAGGAATCTGATACAGCTGGTACTGTTAAAGTATCGATCCGATACAATGACACATCTCTGCCCAGTAAGAACAAACTAGCAATGTGTATGGGATTTTTCCTGGGGATGAAAAGGTGTTTATTATTTAGACAGGGAGGAAATTTTTCCTCCATCCTGCAACCATGTAGCTGCTTTCTCCAGGCTGATGAGACCCTTACCCTTCCATCTCCCAGCTTGAGAGTAGACAGCTCCTTTCTGGGCTTCTTCTTGATATTTTAAAATTTTTTTGTGTCCTAATACAAACCAATGTCTTGCAGCCTTCTTGTGTGCCAGTGACTTCCCTCCAATGCTGTCAGCTCCAGTTCAAGTTTTCATAGTCCCCTGAACTGTGGGTTGTGGTAGGTTGGGTGGTCACCTGTCAGTTAGTAGACTTCTGAATTCAAATTTATGCATTTGGCTTGACTACAGCATAGCACTTGGTTTTCTGAACAGATACGTTACAAACTTAATTTTGTTAGTAGCCGTCACACCATTTTTGTTGGATTTCCAAACTCTACTCATGATCCTAAAAACTATAGAGGAAGAGAAAGTAGGAGCTGATTTCATGCTGCTGAGTATAATTGATGAAGTCAGGCATTTAAGATTGATCCTTTCTTATTTTCTGTTAGTGAGAACGCAATCCTTTTGACCTTCATGTGGCTTATTTGGATGCACTACCATGATCTTTGTGTGTACCAGGGCAGCATGAAAAGCACAATGCATTTTTCAAACCGTATTGGAGATCTGGTTTATGTCCATTAATGTGAATACTAGAAGCTCCAAGAAGTCTTCCATATGCCTGTATGGAAGACTCTCTAATATCTGTAAAAATCAGCTGAGTTTTGTTTTATTTAAAACACCAGATACATGTTTTCCTGGATTAAACATTTGGACTTGAAGCAGTAAAGCATCTTTCAGGTTATGAGCCTGAATGCTTCCAGACTGTGATCCAGCTTGGCCTGGTGTTCCAGGGCTTTACTGCATCTGTAGAATTTGGTAGCAGAGAGGATGATTTCTCTCCTGTCCATTGTAGAAAGGCAGGTTAGGAAAAAATAAGTAGTATATTTAGAAGTACCTGTTTTACAAAGCAGTATGTGACATAATTGGGTTATTTTTTTTTCTGACTGTACGTACCGAATAGTGTGCCTTGCTGTGGGATGACTTCAAGGTAAAGGAGCATTGACAGTGATCTGCTCCTGTATGTGCTGAGCTACAGAATTTGCTTACTTTCAGTACAAGGAAACATGCCGATTACAGTGTTTCAAATGGCAACTGGTTTAATTTTTCTGGAAGTTGATGTTCCTCTGAATTGGGAAACTTCCAATTAAAAAAGAACCCTTGTAGTTGCTGCCGTTGAAGCAGTGTTTAATGTTGTGTGGCTGTTGGCAGGAGACTTGATGCATTTTCACATGACCCCCTCTGAACAAAAGCAGATTGTTTCCCTCTGTTTTTCTGTTACACAAATGAGTTCTTTTTGAAACAATTTCTTTTTCTGCAAATTCTGAAAATCGACACCAGGAGTAGTTCTTCCTTTGCTGTGCCTTTTACAATCTGCTGTCTGATAATGCTGGCACCAAAAAGCTGCTTTGGGGTAGCAGCCCAAAAAAGCTGAGATCTCTGCAGAAAGCCTCCTCCTCTTGGGGAATGAGTTTTGATTCCTGTTCTATGGGAGGGTTGAACATGGAGTTCCATTTCTTGCTGTCTTTACAGTAGCCAGGCATACTTTGTTTCTCCTTTCTTAGTTGTTTCATATCTGCATTTTTCAGTGTCCAGCAAACAAGAGTATGTAGCAAGTCAGATCTGAATGGGGATTATTTTTTTTTTGTATAACAAACCTTTGTTTTTGAAACAAACTCTCCCATCTGATGTCTTCCTCTGCAAAGAGCGGAGTTGAAGTCGGGTGCAGATGCTGAGTTATTGGATGATGCAGTGCTGCATAACTAAATCAATCGGTACTGGATCAAAGGAGCAATGGACATATTGAGTAAGTGAGGATTTCAAGCAACAAAATGAATTATCCACTGGGGAATGCTTTTCCTGGTGATATTTAATAGCTGACAGATTAAAAAAAAAAAGAGGTGGGGAAAAAAAAAGAACCACTTGCTCTGGATAATTTTCTTTCTTCTTGGAAATTATATACCAATTTCTCACAGTCTTCCTGATGTTATTGCTTTCAGTAGCACAGCATAGGCTTCTCAGTTAAATTTCCTTGTTCCTAGGACACCAGTGTGGCAGTGCTGTGTCTGATCACACAACTACTTACAGTGTGTGTCACAGCGGGTGAGATGACAATCCCAAAAATGCTCCTTCTTGTGAAGTGTGTACTTATTTGGGCTGGGCTTCTTCAGTCAGAAATAAAAACTGGTATGAATCAGGACTGCAAAAGACTCCCGGTTATTTTAATCCAGCTCTTTTGTGTCTGGTGACTAGATTCCAGGGAAGCTGTTGTGCCCTTGTGGAGTCCAAAGTGGCAGAAGACTTGGTGCACACAGAGGACAAAGTCTTCTGTGCACATCCCCGAGAACCCCACGGCAAACGATAGGTTGGCAGTGCAGCCAAAACCCCTTGGTGAGTGTGTCAGCCTCCTGCCTGGGGCCCTGTGGTAGAAGGGCAGAAGACCATGTGACGTAAATGCCTCTATCCAAGCCCACTGTATTTTCTTGGTCCCGCGTGAAGAAGTCAAAGCCCCTGCTTTGGACAGGGGAGAGAGGATGTTTGCACCCTGCTTGACTTTTCCTGCTGGATTTGAAATGCAGCTGTCAGTAGCAGCTGACTAGAACCAGAGGACCTATTTTTCATTTTATTTGAATAAATCAGAAATCTCCTAGAGGCAGGGTTTTCAGAGGTGGAAAAGAGATGTTTCTTTAGCTAGAACCAAAAAAAAAAGAGAGATTAACTTTGCTGTTGTTAGCAACGACCTGTAAACTCATGCAAGCATTTCACTTTGTGCTGTGGGTATATTGACAGCTTATGTAATGTTTAGGTTATTTCCCCATAACTAAAAAGTGCTGTTAATATTAGTAATTCAGGGGGGAGAAACATCAAGAAGTGAAAAACATTGTATTAAAAGTGGATAAAATTATTTTAGTGAAAGTTCAGTGTGGTTCTGGATAGAAAAGAGGAAATTGGAAGGTGTGGTTTTGGTTTTTGGCGATTTTTCTTAATCAAGAAGAAAATTACTTCCTCTTCGCTTGACAACAGCTTCATGTAGAATTGTCCTGGCTCATGGAAAGTGTTGCTACTTTTTTCCTGTTTTAACGTTAGGGGGTATACAGCAGCTTATGTGCCTCAGAATATATACCAGGTGATACCAATAAAAACTGCCCTGTAAGGAGCTGACAGAGGACATTTGAATCACTCTTCTGTACTCGTGTTGGATGAGTTTTATCTGGTAATGTCTTACCAGTAAGCAGTTTCTGGAACTGGAGATGCTCATGCCACTAACTGGACTAATTTCCTCCCTTGCCCCTGCAGCCCTCTCTGTCATTTGATAACTGTTGATCTGTTGGTTTTATGGGCTGTTAATCAGAGCTGTAATCAGTCACCTATCCGCAAAAGCGATAGCAGAGCCAGTTTTCACTTTGTTTCTTTTCCTTCCTCCTTCCCAGCTAGTGTTTCCAGATATTTGAGACTCGCTGTTAAAAGATCTTCATAGTATTTATTTGAGAACTCCAATGTTGTTGGCTTTCTCAAGGTCCAGTCCTCCTCTTCCTCCTCTTCCTTGCAGGAGGATCTTGCAAGATGTCATCCTGTGTTTGCTTTTAAATAAATACAGAATTGAAAAGAACTTCAGGTTAATCTGAACTCATTATTTTAAGCTTCTGTGTATCTATTTCCATGATTATGTACTTCAGTGGGAAGCACTACTCTTACACCAGTGGCTCTTTGAAACTAGGATAAGCTTTATGTACTTTATATATGCTGGTAATGTCCAGTACCTGTCTGTGGTGATATTTGTATATTAGTATTTTCTTTGTTTACTCTAGCAGTTGGTATTCAGGTGATTAAACTATTTCCATTAGCTGAAGAACTAACTTTCTCCCCTTTCTATTTCAATAGGTTGTAGAATGGAAGTTCTGGACAAAACAATCAATAGCTACCTTGATGTTTGGCTTGGACCCAGAGGTAAGATTTGTCAAAAAATAAATACATAAATAAAACTGATATTAAAATGCAGATACTAGAGCGCAAGAAACAGCTTCCCTCTGACATCCTGATTTTGACAGGAGACTACTTTCTTTAGTATCTGCAAACCATCAAAATGTGTGATTCTGTAATAAACAGAAAAGTAGTCTACTCAATGCTTTTGAACTTTAGACTTGAAGAGCTGCTAATATTTCAGCTATGACAATTGTAGGTGGTTTTCTTACTAGCAGTTAAGCTCTGGTGTTAGTCTTAGTGAACATAATATTTCACGCAGATCTTTGGGGTTTATCAGAAGTTAATAATAGCTTGTATTTTTAAAAAATAAATCTTATTTTAGTTTGCATTTCATTAAATGAATGTACTCTTACCCTCATAACTAAGCTGCTTAGGAATTTTTCACTGAAAAAATCTGTAATTTTTTTGGAAAGCATAGCTTCTTTACAACCATTCTTTTTAAAGAAACAATGATTTTGGTAGGTTTTTAACTGGAAAAATGTTTACGAGTGGAGGACAGCAATCATGGTCAGCACAAGGAAGGGAGAGGCAGGGGGACGGGACAGGCAGTGGCCTCATGGTGAGGGCTTCCAGCCAGCATAGGGATAGCTCTGTTCCACCTGATCCCGACTAGTGGGGAATGAATACCAGCCTCCTGTACAGAGTGTGTGTGTAGCAATGCTACTCTGTGGTACATGGTTTCTTCCTGATTGCTTCAGTAGCATCTTTTCTACTTCTTTGTCCCAGTGAAATTCCGGTGGTGGTGCCACCTCCTCACAGGACAAAGTCCACGGGAGGTGGAACAAGCCTCTGATCCTTCAAAGTGTGTTTTCTG
Source organism: Aegotheles bennettii (assembly GCA_013398125.1). Lineage (NCBI taxonomy): Eukaryota > Metazoa > Chordata > Aves > Caprimulgiformes > Aegothelidae > Aegotheles > Aegotheles bennettii. The sequence continues at coordinate 93,141 of VZRW01006788.1, read as the reverse complement.
TTTGCTTTTAGCAGCTCTGTGCCCCCCTCTTCATACCGAGCCCATTTAAATAAGTCTGGATGTTCTGAGATAACTTACTGCATGTGCTGGCTTATGGTCTATATTTGCCATGTCTTAAAAATAATGTACCATAAAGGTGGCAAATCCAAATAATTCCCTGGCTTTCTTAACTACTTCCCAACCTGCATTTTAAGGCCTCATTTCTTATATTCAGGATCTGCATATGACTCCTTGAAAATTAAGTCAGAGCTGTGAAAGCCAGCAATACTTGAATTGTTCATTTATGGTTTGGTAAGCTTGGTTTCAATCCTTTGGGCAGGACTTCAGTGAGAAGAGTGAAATACCCTGCTGTTGATGGGTATGGATAACACAGTTGTGGTTCAAAAGGGCCAGGCAGTTTTCACAACTGTTCCTCTGAAATCCTCTTGTTTGGGGTGGTTTATGTGCTTTTCATGAGCAGTTGACATGTTGCCAACCGGACTGGTTAGTCAAATTGGACTGACTGCTTTGTGCTCCATTGCTCATGCAAGGACTCCAAAATGTAATCCTCCTAAGTAGCACATACGTGAGTCCTATTGGGTTAGTATTGATTAGAAAATAATTATCAGGATCATTCACTGATAACCACAAAGGTATTAGCTTCACTCTTAGCTTTGCTGGCTCTGCAAGGAAATAAGATGTGTACTGCTGGGATGGGTTGGTTTGAGAGAATAAGGGGGAGAGGGTCTTTGAAGCTTTTCTTTATAATTTAAGCTCATCTGTGGTGTTCAGGATGGAAGGCAATTCTGAAAGGTAATCAGTATTTAAAAGCAATAGCGGTAATAATTTAGGAATATCTTTGCTTTAGGAAGAGGATTATTTCTGTTTTCTTTAACAACTGTGTAACTAAAATCTTGTGGTTTGTGAAAGCTTTTTGTAATGAGCAATGTGGACCTTAATAAAAGGGCTTTCTGCTCTTCCTTCATCTTTATCCAGTAATTCCAGTGCTAGATGAATTTTGAGTACAGCTTTTTCTGGATGCATTGAATACTTCCCCTTACAAAATGTGTTTGTATGTTTTTGTTTGTTTGTTTCAGATCCCAGAGTAAAAGGATGGCTTCTTCTGGAGAACTATACACCTACCTTTATCTTCTCAGCCTTGTACTTACTAATCGTATGTCTAGGACCAAAGTACATGCGAAATAAACAACCGTTCTCATGCAGGGGTATTCTAGTGGTCTACAACCTTGGACTTACACTGCTTTCTCTGTATATGTTTTATGAGGTAGGAGAAAAGGGGTTGGTTCGGAGTTATTTTGTAGTGTCTGTTTTGATTATGTTGGCTTATGTTAAAAATTATCTATGAGGACAGCCATCCTAAATCTGGGGAAACATCTGCAGAAATATTGCAGTTGTTCTTAGACGTCACCTCTCAGAGGAGATAACCGTAGTTGTAAATGTTGTTGCTTCTAAGGATGTTATGAAACAAACCTTTCCTTAAACAGCTATGCTGACCTTGATTAACAACATTTCAAATGCACTTCTCTTGCTCAGTGCAAGTGAAATCTTGGTCTTTCAGCATGAACCTGGCTACTCCTTCAGTAATCCTCCTGCCTAGAAATTAGGCTCAATGTGATTGCCTTGGTGGATTGTACAAAGTACTCAATAGCAATACTACAGCTTTTTTTGGAGTGCAAAACTTGCTTTATTTAAATGTGTTTAATCATGCACACACTCTAAGCATCTATTTCTGTAAGCCTACAATAGAATCATAGAATTGTTTAGGTTGGAAAAGACCTTTAAGATCATCCAGTTCAACTGTTAACCCAGCACTACCAAGTCCACCACTAAACCGTGTCCCTAAGCACCACATCTACACATCTTTTAAGTACCTCAAAGGATGGTGACTCCAGCACTTCCCTGGACAGCCTGTGCCAGTGCCTGACAACCCTTTCAATTGAGAAATTTTTCCCTATTATCCAATCTAAACCTCCCCTGGTGCAATTTGAGGCCATTTCCTCTTTTTTATTTCTTGTTACTTGTGAGAAGAAACACCTCCCTACAACCTTCTTTCAGGTAGTTGTAGAGAACAATAAGGTCTCCCCTCAGCCTCCTTTTCTCCAGGCTAAACAACCCCAGTTCCCTCAGCTGCTTCTCTTAAGACCTGTGCTCCAGGCCCTTCACCAGCTTCGTTGCCCTTTTTTGGACCCACTCCAGCACCTCAATATCCTTCTTGTAGTGAGGGGCCCTGAACTGAACACAGCATTCAAGGTGTGGCCTCACCAGTGCTGAGTACAGGGGGACAATCACTGCCCTAGTCCTGCTGGTCACACCATTTCTGATACAGGCCAGGATGCTGTTGGCCTTCTGGGCCACCTGGGCACACTGCTGACTCATGTTCAGCCGGCTGTCAACCAACACCCCCAGGTCCTTATCCACCAGGCTGTTTTCCAGCCACTCTTCCCCAAGCCTGGAGCGCTGCATGGGGTTGTTGTGGCCGAAGTGCAGGACCCGGCACTTACCCTTGTTAAACCTCATGCAATTGGCCTCAGGCCATGGCTCCAGCCTGTCCAAATCCCACTGCAGAGCACATCGACACTCCCACTCAATTTCGTGTCATCTGCAAGTTTACTGAGGGTGCACTTGATTCCCTCATCCAGATCATTGATAAAGATGTTAAAGAGAACTGGCTCCAGTACTGAGCCCTGGGGAACACCACTTGTGACCGTCCACCAACTGGATTTAACTCCATTCACCACAACTCTTTGGGCCTGGCCAGCCAGCCAGTTCTTTGTCCAGCAAAGTGTACACCCCTCACCATGATCAGCTGATTTCTCCAGGACAATGCTGTGGGAAATGGTGTCAAAGGCTTTACTAAAGTCTAAGGTAGACAACATCCACAGGCTTTCCCTCATCCTCTAAGCAGATCACCTTGTCACAGAAGGTCAGGTTAGTCAAGCAGGACCTGCCTTTCATAAACCCATGCTGACTGGCCCTGATGGTTGTCCTGCATGTGCTGCATGATGGCACTCAAGGTGATCTGCTCCATAACCCTCCCAGCACTTAGGTCAGACTGACAGGCCTGTAGTTCCCTGGATCCTCCTTCCTCTCCTTCTTGTAGATGGGTGCCACATTTTGCTAACTTCCAGTCAGCTGGGACCTCCCTGGTTAGCCAGGACTGCTGATAGATGGTGGAAAGTGGCTCGGTGAGCACTTGTGCCAGCTCCCTCAGTACCCTGGGGTGGATCCCATCTGGCCCCATAGACCTGTGTGTGTCTAAGTGGTGTAGCAGGTCGCTAACCATTTCCCCTTGGATTATGGGGCCTCCACTCTGCTCCTCATCCCTGACTTCCAGCTCAGGGGGCCGGGTACCTGGAGAACAACTGGTCTTACTACTAAAGAGCGAGGCAGAGAAAGCATTAAGTACCTCAGCCTTTTCCGCATCCTTTGTCACTGTGTTTCCCCCCACATCCAATAAAGGATGGAGATTCTCCTTAGCCCTTTTGTTGCTAATGTATTTATAGAAACATTTTTTATTGTCTTTTACGGCAGTAGCCAGATTAATTTCCAGTTGGGCTTTGATTCTTCTAATTTTCTCCCTTCATAGCCTCACAACATCTTGGTAGTCCTCCAGGTCGCGTGCCCCGTCTTCCAAAGGCCATAAAATCTCCTTATTTTCTTGAGTTCCAAACAAAGCTCTCTGTTCATCCAGACTGGTCTTCTTCCCCAACAGCTTGTCTTTTGGGACATGGGGATGGCCTGCTCCTGTGCCTTTAAGATTTCCTTCTTAAAGAGCATTCAGCCTTCCTGGACACCTTTGCCCTTCAGGACTGCCTCCCAAGGGACTCTGCCAACCAGTCTTCTAAACAGGCCAAACTCTGCCCTCCGGAAGTCCAAGGTGGCAGTTCTGCTGACCCCTCTCCTTACTTCTCCAAAACTGAAAACTCCATCATTTCATGATTGCTATGCCCAGGATGGCCTCCAACTGTCGCATCACCCACAAGACCTTCTCTGTTCACAAGCAGCAGGTCCAGTGGGATGCCTTCCCCAGCTGGCTCTCTCACCAGCTGTGTCAGGAAGTTGTCTTCCACACACTGCAGGAATCTCCTGGACTGTTTCCTCTCTGCTGTATTGTATTTCCAGCAGACATCTGAGAAGTTGAAGTCCTCCATGATAACAAGGGCTAGCGATCGTGACACTTCTCCCAGTTGCTTATAGAATATTTCATCTGCCTCTTCGTCCTGTGTGGTCTATAACAGACTCCCACCGTGATATCTGCCTTATTGGCCTTCCCCCTAGTTCTTACCCATAAACACACAGCCCTATCATCACCATCATTAAGCTCTAGTCAATCAAAACACTCCCTGACATACAGGGCTACCCCACCAACTCCCCTTCCTTGTCTATCCCCTCTGAAGAGCTTGTAGCCATCTACTGCAGCACTCCAGTTGTGCGAGTCATCCATGTTGGCAACTACATCATAGTTCTGCTTCACAACAGCTTCCAGCTTCTCTTACTGCCCATGCTGCATGCATTGGTGTAGATGTACTTCAGTTGGGCTATTGATCCCACCACCTTTTTGGGGGGAGAAGCCCTAATTCCTACGTGACCATTCTCAGGCACCTGCATGGTTTCTAACACACCAATAACCCTTGTGTCTTTGCTGTTGCATGGCTCTCTATCCCCTGCCTCCACTGAAATGGCAGACCAAAAGACCTCGCTAGCACACCACCCCTCAAACACTGACATGCCACCCCCAAGCTTATTTCTACAAAGCCTATTTTTATCCCTTCCCCCCTTCAGTTTGAGTTTAAAGCTCTTCCCGTGAGCCCTGCTAACTCCTGCATAAAGATCCTTTTCCATCTTTGAGACAGGTGTACCCCATCTGTCACCAGCAGGCCTGGTGACACCCATGATCAAAAAGCACAAACTTCTGCTGGTGACACCAGACTTGGAGCCACGTATTGATCTACTGACTCTTCCTGTTTATTCCCTCATCATTCCCTGCAACTGGAAGGATAGAGGAGGAATAGCTTCTTCTGTGACCTCCTAGTTTTGCTGAAGCAATTACATCAGTGCTGTTGTGATTCATCTTGGAAGTCAAAATCTGAACATACAAATATATTTCAAACTGAGTTGGACTTTCTGTGGACTTATTTTCTTTCCTAACAAAACAAAAATTTAGGCTGTATAAAGTTTTCCACTTCCCAGAAAGCACTTTAGCTGCTTTTGATCAGAATTTGTATGTTTTTGATTAAAATGAAAATTAAGAACTTTGGCAGTGTAAATAGGAATGTGGTCAGAAAATGATTGTGTGTGTGGCTTTAATTTACAGAATACTCTGGCTTGCCTTTAACCAAAAGCTTTTCTCCTTTATGTAAGGAGAGATTATGTTTTCAACGTGTGATTATAAGCTAGAGCTAAAATTACTCTTTTTTAAAATTTTTTTGGCATTTGCTCAGAAGTATATGCAAGCTGTAATTCTCCTTTAAGTCTTTAGTTATGTCTATAGTTTCTACAAGGTGAGTGTTTAGTTAGGAAGTGATTTAAATTTAAAGTTATTTCTCTTGTGTAGTGAATTGTCTAGTCAAAAATTATTTGTATTCTTGATGTGCTTACATTTCTAACCTCCCTGTCAGGATGTTATAATCCAGAAAAATATTGTGTGTTGATCTGTTTAATTTGTCTAAAAGTGACATCACTGTGGACTTCAGGGACAACATTTGCATTATTTTATGTAGATATTATTTATTATTATGTAATAATCTGTTGTTTTAACCTCCAGTTAAGGCATTGGGGGTTTACAAGTGCAGACTTTTCTTCAGTTGTACTGAGTATGGATAAAACTCTCAGCATAGCAAATCATTTTTCCTTGAATACTTGAAATAATACTCATAGTTTCCAAATGAGGATTACTGTAACATTCTACCATGTTACAAAACCTACTGATAAATTTAAACAATAGAAAAGATCTGAATTGTTGATCTTATAAATGCCTCTCTCTTGCTAAAAATGAACTGGTTACCAAGAAAGAACTATTTATTGCATGCTAAAGAAGTCCTCATACTTTTAACCAGCTAAATAGCTTTTATATTCAGAAGGAAGGAGACAACTAAAATGCTGTGATTATTAAGGCAGCTCCTTTCTACATAGTGAAACACTACATCAAAGTGAATATTGCTTTTAATGTAACATTACCTATATTGAAGTGCCCACCGGTTTTGTTGTAAGTATACCTTCTCTTCACAAATGGGAATACACGAAGCTACAGTGTCATGAGGACTATTAAACTCATGATAGTTGCTACAAAATGTGTTTGACAGCACTTACGAGCTAGACGTGAGGGCAAGCGATGTTCTGCAACAAGGGGCTGATACCATAGGAATGCTGCCAAATAGAGAGCTGTGCTGACATAACACCGCGCTGCTTGATGTTTTCAGGGAGAGAGCCGAAGGGCCAGGTGATAGGGACAAAAGTCAGCTTCCTGCACTTCCAGGTACGTTCTCTAGCTGTAGTGCCTCCACAATCGCCTGTGTCAGTGGCAATACCCTCACTAGGATCACATCAGTCGTGAACATTTGGCTTTGAAGAATTAGCCATACAATAGTAGCACTTTATAGTACACGTACTCTCTTTTAAGGTAAAGTGGTGAAAAAAAGCATTCAAAAAAGAGCTGTAACTCCCTCTTCTTTTCCCTGTTGTCACTTTGCGTTTCAGCTGGATTAAGCTTTTTTTAGTCCTAGTTTGAGGAAAGTCATAAAACATCACCACTTACAAACTTGTTTAGTAACCTGTCTGAAAAAGCTGCTTTAATATCTTGTATTTAATATACCTGAAACCCTGCCTTGGAGTTTTTCCTGAGTTATAGCTGTGGTGGTTCAGGTCATGATTCATAGCATCACAGCTCAGTTTAATCGTTTAATTAATGACCAAAACAAGATGTTAGTGAGGCATCCTCCCAACTAGAATGGGAAAGATGACCTACTTGGTTTTCTGACCTTTACATCTGGATGTTTGTATGCCATAACGTGGGGAAAAAATTTTGCATTGTGGGATTTGTATAATTCTAGTTATTGTGTATTTGCACCATTTGGTCTACTGAAGTAATATAATATAGCCTTATTATAAAATCACTAGAGATCTTGCACCTCTTATTTGGGATTCCTAAGATAGTATTTTCTGTGTGTACTTACTATAAATTATTTTTTTTGACATTTCATGACTGGACTGGATTCTGGTACTAGCAGAACAGAGTAGTCAACTGTGCTTGTCTCAGACAATAGAAAAGGCAAGACAGACCTCGGGGAGTGGGAGAGGTTTCTCCCAGCTGACCCACCAGCACTGCAGTGGCAGGCATCATCACGCCTGCACTTCAGGAACAGGAGACGCTCATCAGTAGGAAACAAGAATGTTTTTTCTATGTAAGTCTACAGTGCTTGGATTTAGAGGGAAAATAACCCTCTTGGTTTGGGCAGGGGCAGCAAGGGTTGGCCTCCTATGTGTTGGAGAAGGTGTGTAGTGGGGCATCTGGCAGAGGGGTTATAGGATACGGGTTAGTCGCCCACTGGCTGACATGACTGTATCTGAAAGAGCAGTGGGAGTAGTTAGAGCAGCAGAGGCAGTACTGCTTCCACTGCTCTGCATGGAATCAAGGGTCAAGTTGTCTTGCAGCGCTGTGAGTAGGGCCAGTGCCTCTCTACTCAAGTCTCGGCTGGGTGACAAAGTAGGTATAGAGTACCAGATACCTAGTTATGTGGCAGGCAGACCTGTTTTATTTTTGGGGTGTTTGTTAGCAAAATGAGCCAAGTGATCTGGACCACTTGGACTTATATCTAGAAAACTGGTCAGTGATGCTTGCTTTCTTAAAAGATCTCTTTTCTGTCTTCTTTCTTCATCTTAAAAATTAAGTCCCTACTGAATTAGCCTGAGAAAAGTCTCCAATTTTACCAATGAGGGAGGACTTGCATATGCTGTAGGAAAAGCATCCTAAGAGCTGCACCCTGTTTAAAGTTGGAGGGGACTTGGTGAAGAGGTAGACATGAGCCATGGGTGCTGCTCACTGCCAGGGTGCTCTTTCCTCTCCCCTTTCTTTCTCGACAGGTCCTGAACCCTTATCTGTGTCCTGAGGTGACTGTGTTCATGTAAAGATAAAATTTCCTATCTCTGCAGGCGTTTTCTTTCTTTGATCAGACACGTGAACTTCTGCTTCTTTTCACTCTAATCTAGTTCTGGTTTAGAGCTCGGAAACCCATCATGCCTTGACAGTGTGGTGCAGTGCTGGATCCCTTATCTGCCCCCTCCAGCGAGTCTCAGGCTCCGGTTTTATCATGAGAAAACAAAATCCTCCCCAGTAACACCTCTCCTACAACCCAGTCAGACTGCTGTTACTGTGCTGGTTTATTCTGGTAGCAGAGATGATAAAAAAGCACATGGCACAGCATTCTAAAGAATTCAGCAACGGAATTACAAAATGAAAGTGATATAAAGGGGAAATTTTCAATTCACAGGAAGGAAGTGTGAGTTGCTTAAGCAGAAAAGCAACTTCGAGCTGCAGGGCTTTCTCTGGAGCCGAATGACTTAACATTGATTTATAGTACAATTTTAATTGGCTTATGAAGGAGCTGACTCTTTTTGTGCCATTTAAAAATCATGTACTCTGGTGAAAATTATTATAATCAGCCTTTTTGAGACAGGTTAATTTCTCAAGAGAAGATATGCCTGTGGTTGTGCATCTGCAATGCCATTAACAAGCCTGGGCTCCTGCCAACCTGAAGATGAAGGACTTCCTAGGGACAGTGGTCAGGGAAAGGTTGTCTCCAGCCTGGGGTAGCAGAGGAGCTACCAGCCCATCACTGGGAGGATAAGGAGTGCTGGGTGAATTGAAACCTGCTGTGCAGTAGCTGTAAGAAGGGGGTAAAAACTCTGGCTGTCCTGAAAGCAGACCATAACAAACATGAACAATGACTTAAGTGCACTAGCTGGCAATTTAGGACATCTCTGTTCATTGCTTTCTAGGTGGCACACAAGCATCTCCTTGCTGCTGTACACCCAGCCCTGTGTGTAACAGAGCCATTTAGGAACCATTAGTGGTCAGGTCTCAGAGTGGCCCTTTGGCTTCATTTTATGAAGCCTTCCATCACATGCTGAAAGTTTTGTGGGTGCAGGAAATAGTGGTGTCAGACAAAGGAGCAGCTGACTAACTTGGAAAAAGGCTTATCTGTGTGTGTTGTATGTTGCACCAAGCAAGGTTTGTGGGCAGCAGCAGCAGTTCGTGGGAGCAATAGCAGCTTGTCACTATTGAGTTACTTCTGGGAAGGGAGGGATTAAATTGGTTTTGTAACTATAGTAACTATTTATATGATAATAGATGTTACAATTTCCTACACATGTTGCTTTACTTCTATCATTTAAACCCCTGTGGCTGTGAGAGTATTACAACTCCTAGCATATTATTATATGCTCTTCTGGAAACAAGGCAGTACTCTGGTTTAGCTGAAGCTACACTGATGCCTTTGCTCTTCAGAGAGGTGTGATCCATCCAGACACCTTTGGTTGCATTACATTTCAGACAGTGAACCTGTGTCACTTGCAGGGAAAGCTCTTTGGGTTTCACTGTGTTAGTCTTTAGCTGGGAGAAGTTTATGGACCACAGAGCTAGTCATGGATGCTATTTGGATTAATTATAATATAAACATTGTGATTATCCCTCTATTCCTACCACTTCCTTGAGCTATAAGAACATCTGTGAGCTCTTACCAACATGACCACAGCACAATATGTTGTTCTGTCCGGGGGTCTGGCGGGCACTCGCGGAGCCGCACAGCTCTAAGAGCAGTTTGGTGCAAGGCTTGCTCCAGGACATAGCTGGTGCCTTAGCATGGTGCCGCTTTGAAACTGGTGTGCTTTGCATAGCTGTGCCTGCCTTACGGCCTCGAGAGGAGTCCTCCCATGGCTGCAATCCCTTCGCTGCTTGGATAGAGAAACTGCTTGGTCCTGTGTCAGTGTGCACGGTTGCCCTGCTCTCTCTCTCTGGCAGGGTGGTATTGATATATCTTTGATATACAAGATAATTCCAGGTCTGCATGTTATGATATAGCTAGATGTCTCTTCTTTTTCTTTTTTCTTTTTCTAAATAGTGGCAATAATTCTATCTCAGAAGGTCAAAAATAATTACCTAGGCTGGCTGGGTATTTTAAAAGCTAATTTAGGGGGAAAATGAGCCACAAAAGAAATAACATTAGGAAAAGGTAGATCATTTAGGTGATAATCTTTATTGAACCTTTTAGAATTAGCTTACCATTCACAGTTCTGAGCAGCATTTAATCATAGCAGTTATTGTAGCATTTTAATCAAGTGATCATTTAAAATGACTTGGGGTACAAAGAGTTTTTCAGTGTGGCTTTACAAAGCTTTTTTTTTTTATCCTGCACAAGCATAGATAAGAAAAAACTGAAGTTTACTTGTGCAGGATATCTGTCTCTGTCTTTAAAATATTTTTTGGGATACCTGACAATTCTTTTTTTCACTTGGGAATGATCTAAATTTGTTACTCCTCTCCTCATGCTATTCCCAAGAGGAAAAATGTCTTTATGAACAACATCCAGTGATCCCTTCTGTTGTGATACTAAAGGGAGGTTTACTGCTGTCCTTGTACCCATTCCCTCCTCCCATCCCACCTTCATCTTGCCCCTCCATCTCCCCTGATTCTGAGTCTCCTCCAGAGTCTGTTTCAGCCTCTCCCTCTGCTCTGGAGGAAGGGGTGGGACATGGACATCCAGCTTGCCTCTTGCTTCTCCAGAGGTTTCAGCCAGCCCCTGGACAATGGGCTCCCCATTATCCTCTCATGACTAATAGCTGGTCCTTACTCTTAAAAGTAATTCCATCATAGTTAAGTTGTTATTTGTTATGCTAGGAAGTCAGGCATGCAATACTCTGTCCTGTGGAGGAAGTCACTTGTACTGGGAAGAATATAATGTACTTGGGAAGAGTGGGTTATTAAAAAAGATCGCAATATAGTAAAACATCAATTGTTAGCTATTAAGGATAGCAAAGCTGAAGATATGTTCTGTTACATGTTTGAAAAAAATTGTAGTCAGATCTCTGTGTATAAAATTTCTTTCAACTTTTTCTTTCCAAAAATAATCAGAAGAAAAATATGTTTACTCTGATCATTCACTTTCTCCAACAATGAGATCATCAGCCAAGAAGGAAAGACATTTCTTAAGAATCTGTCTGCAATATGACTCTGCAAAACACACATGCTGTGTGAGATAAGTGGGGATAAGATGCTACCTCCTATTTTTATTCTGGTATACCCCAACTGGAAGAATTTGTTAATTCTCCCTCTGCTATGATTTGATCACTGCTTGGAGTTTGAATTCAACCTAGTGCCACACTCAGGTGCCCATGAATCCCTTGGCACCAGATGTCTTGGCAGTGCTGCTGTGGGGTTTTGCATGTGCTGTAGGGTGCAGCCTTCTCCCCAGGTGACACTCTTATTTGATCTTCTCAGCTGGTGACGGGAGTATGGGAAGGAGGATACAATTTCTTCTGTCAGGATACGCACAGTGGAGGAGAAGCTGATATGAAGGTAATGTAATTGAGGCTTATAAGCTAATAACATTTCAGATTGTAAGTGGAGAGCAGAACAGTATTGGTCATGTGGATTTTGTTCAGACTATATGCTTTTTTTTCTCCTTGGACAATGCATTGTCAGACATAATAGTTAAGCTACAATATATTCATGGTTGGTATTTTGGTGAGTGATTATCTATAAATGTTCAAGTGTTCCCAGGTCAAAAAAACAAAGACTTTGTCTTCAGACTGTAACCAACCTCTGTGTATTGTGACTCTGGTTCTCTTTCTGAGTTGTGGTGATGATTTCTTCTGGTCACTGTTCAGACCTCTCCTTTACAGAGAGCACTGTGGGACCAGCTCTGGTTAAATATTTTCTTGTTTCTCCCAGGACACCCCAGGTGCACAGCAATAGCTTCATAAAACAGTCTTTGTCATCCTGTTTTCAGCTGTAGCTTTGTGTTTCTGCCTCAGTCTCCTACAGAGAGACCTGAGGCTCCAGCATTACAGATCTCAGCACTGTCTTCAATCCAAGTAGTGCAGGACAGTATCGTAGAATCATTTTGGTTGGAAAAGACCTGCAAGATCATCAAGTCCAACCGTTAACCCAGCACTGCCAAGTGCACCACTAAACCATATCCCTAAGCACCACATCTACACATCTTTTAAATACCTCCAGGGATGGTGACTCATCCCTTTCCTTGGGCAGCCTGTGCCAGTGCTTGACAACCCTTTTGGTGAAGAAGTTTTTCCTAATACCAAATTTAAACCTCCCCTGGTGCAACTTGAGGCCATTTCCGCTTGTCCTGTCACTTGCTACCTGGGAGAAGAGACTGACACCCACTTCACAGTAATTACTTAGATAACAAAAGGGCTGAAAGCCTCCACAGTGTGCAATGCTTCTAAAACTTGTTTCCTCCTTTCTAGATCATACGTGTCCTCTGGTGGTACTATTTCTCCAAACTCATTGAGTTCATGGATACCTTCTTTTTCATTTTGCGGAAAAATAATCATCAGATCACTGTTCTGCATGTCTACCACCATGCAACAATGCTGAACATTTGGTGGTTTGTTATGAACTGGGTGCCTTGTGGTCACTGTAAGTACTGGGTTATGGTGGGGAACACTTGCAACAAGGGCCTTGATGTGGTTTTCTTTTTGTCAAACCAAACATCTCTGGTACCTTCAGCTACAGGATTTACTCTGTTCTGTATGAAACTTCTTTGCTGAATCACAACTATTGCCAATAGTTACAGGTATTAAGCTGCCTTCAGAGCCTCTAGAAAAGGCATGTCATAATTTGCAGAACTTGCACGGCAGTGTGACATTTATCAACTGCAATAGCCCAGGTCTGATACCTGTCAACCTTGCTTTCTCTTTTTTGCGGTGGTTGCAGACCCTCTAATGAAACAATACTCTCCTCCAAGTCAGGACCAGAAGCTTGTTTCAGCTGCAAGACGGCTAATTGTGACTTTTGTCCCTGTATCTGTCAAGTTCACTTGAGATGTTACTTTCTTAATTTGATCTCATTATACCAGTAGCCATAACAAATTATTTCAATTAAAATTTTGTCCCCTGAGCACTAATGAACTTGATCTAATACATCTTAAGTGGAAGATTTTTGTGTGTCTCTTGTCTACATCCTGCTAACCTCTGGCTGTCTTGCTTTGATTCTTTAATTTCATTGCTGTTAGCTGGCATCTGGTTTCCTAACTGCATTAGTGTGACTTAGTTGTGGTTCAGATGTGCAGTCTATAGATACTGGCTTTGTTGAACACTCATCCAAGAGAAACCTTTTCAAATCCAGTGGATATGAACTACCAGCAGCACAGACCGAGAGGCTGGGTTGCTCAGGAGTCTCCTTTCTGAGCCAAACAACATAGAAACTTGTATTTGTTTCATGTTGTCAGCACAACAGTGAGTAATGCTGAACTTATAAAAAGTGTGCATCTGGAACCACATTCTTCTCTAAGGAAGTCAATCCCTGTTTATACAACAGTCAGAAGTGCAGATACTTGGAGCCTATCTTATGTTTGTGTGGTCTTAAAAATACTTTTGTGCTATTTCTCGTGGTGTGTTTCTCTTATTCCTTTCTAAGCTTTATGTTCTGCTTGGTCATCACAGTACTGTGCAGTTTGGTGTGAAGCTAAAAGTTTCTTCAATGACCAAAGGTGCTGTAAACAAGGGCAAATAAAACAACCAACTTGCAGTTTCTGCAGGTATCTGTTGCTTTTTGTTATAAATGACAAAACAGGCTTCTGCCTAGAAGGAAGTGCAATAAGCCTAAAATTAGATGGGTGAAGCTATCGATTATTGGCCATGTTTACTTTTTCTCAGCTCCCTCAGTTCCCTTGAGAAGCCAAATGTAGATGTGAAAGAGTAACTCGAGGAAACAAAACCCGAAGGCTGGTATAAACTGCACAGCTGCAAAGCAGCTCAGCCGCTGTTGGGTGAGCAGAAAAAAAATCAGGGGAAAAAAAAAATAAATCTCTTGCCTTTCTTCTCAGAAAAATCATATCTTAAATAGTAACATTTTGAACTTGTTATTTTTGTAGGTTCCATGAAACAGTGTGTTCCTGGTAATGCAGTGTACTTTCTTCTCCCTTTGCCCTTTTTTTAGCTTACTTTGGTGCCACACTGAACAGCTTTATCCACGTCCTCATGTACTCCTACTACGGATTGTCTGCTGTTCCAGCAATGCGTCCTTATCTGTGGTGGAAGAAGTACATCACTCAGGGGCAGCTGGTGAGTAATTAGCTCTTCAGTGATTTAGCAGGCTCTTGTATTAGTGGTGGGGTCCTCTCGTCTTTTATTAGAAAATTTTGAAGGGAGGGAAGAAGAAGGGGAGAATGAAGTAGTACCTTCTACATCCTGAAGTGCCTAAACCACCTTAGAAATCCAACCTCTTCACCGCTGTTTGCTCTGTTTGCAGAACGATGGGGAGCTGGGGACTGATGGTGTACACGTATCAGTGCTGAGATCAGTGGGATCTTTCCCATACCTCCCCATGCTGTGTGGCTAGATGGATTTGGGAGTCGCAGCACTGGATTTTCTGGGACTCACTAGCTGGGGAGGAGGGAGAAACTTTTCTTCCAAGGCTTCTTGAGCCAACACGTTCTCCTTTGTGCTTGGTTGCTCAGGCTGGTGTTGAGATGACAGACCAGAAACCAAGTGCAACACAGTCTACAGCTAACAAGGCCCTTCATTCTAGTCCTGTGGGACAATGGCTTTTCTGTCTCACTTTTGCATGCAGTTGCAAATGGTTTATTAAAAACTGTTCAATATTTCTGGTCTCTTTCTGCACTTTAACTGGGCAGATTTTTTTCTCTTGTAATTCTGTGTTAGACTCCTTGCATCCATTTGCATTGTTTCCGGTGTGTACAGTGATGAATCCCAAATGCTGTGAACTGGAGGTGAAAAAAGCAACAAAATTCAGCAATATGGCACATGCTGTAGTGATACTGCCTGAGAACCAGGTTTCAATGTCTGTAACATATCAGAACACCACAAGAAAATGTGTGTGGGTGTTCTGTCTTCCCCCTCTTGTAGGTGGGGAAACTGAGCCTAGAGATAGACTTTTTCTATTATCTTCCCCCATCCTACTCTCAGAGCTGTGAATAGGTTTAATAACATTTGCTGGTGATGTTTAATAACATTTGCTGCCAGCAATTCAGAGTGTTGATTCTCAAAATCTCTTATATTTTAGCACTCTTCCTTCCTGAAGAATGGCTAAGTATTGTAGCAGTGGGGATCATTGTTTTTTGGGGGCAGCTGGGGATTGCTTTGTGGTGTTTTTCCTTCCAGATTTAGGCTCTGTTCTTCATCCTGGTTGTTTGAGTGCTACAGAGTGCAAGAGTCTCAGTGCTGTGGTTGTTCCTCTGGCTATTGTCATAGCTGCTTTCACTTCCCTGCCTGCTCTGCATGCATAGCTGTTAGGGCAGCAAAACAGCAGAGCAGAACACAGCAGTCTTTCCCTTTTAAATAAACATTCCCTAATCTGGTAGCCTTCAAGTAAGGATGAATTTTGCCCGAGGCCCTCAGTTTAAGCCCAAACTCTGGTTTGTTGTTTTTTTTCCAGAAGAGATAATTTAAGATAATTAAACCCCTGTCCTCCTCCCTGCCTCCCCAGCTTCCCTAGCTTCTCTGAAGCCTTTACCCCAAAAATTCTTACACTGGAGCCGTACACCAGGCAGTCCTTGTCTGTGGGAGAGGATCGCAGGATCTGTGTGCCCAATGACCCCAAATCTTTTGCAATTGAAGCAGTGAGATGCAGATCTACTCTGTTAGGATAGTAGAGTTGAACATCAATGAGCTCTCATTAGGGAAAAGATGGTCTTTGTTCCTCAGTATATTTATAAATCAGTTCTACATAGGTTGCTCTAATGCTCTAAAATGGCACAATATTAATCAAATAAAAACACTTAAACAACAGAATACCACAACCTGGATGTCTGCTAACTCAGGTTTACACTGTTAGTAACATAGGGAAGATAAACTTGTCAAACACACAGTATTACATATCTTTTACGTAACTATTGAGGTTTTGGTCACTAATGTTTTTTTTCCTCCTTGCATTAATATGCTCCATTTCTCTTTTTTTTTTCTCTCTCCCCAGACTCAGTTTGTCCTGACAATCTTCCAGACCAGCTGTGGTGTTGTTTGGCCATGTGCATTTCCTCAGGGGTGGCTGTATTTCCAGATTTCTTATATGATTTCTTTGATTATCCTCTTCACAAATTTCTATATTCAGGTAAAAGTAATATCCATCAAATCTTCGTAGCATTCTGCTGGCTGTACCTCCCTGGGAAGCTGTTTACAGAATGATATGCTTGAAATATCCTTTTGCTATCTTCCAGTAACATGCATACATTCTTAAAGTGCTATACTTGCTGATCTGCCCTCTGATTTTGAATCTCCTGATTATTTATATCCATATTTCAGAACAATTAGTAATTTCATTAAGCAGAGTGGCACGAAAAGGCATTCTACTGATGCAATTTTAAATGCAGATAAGGGAGAGGAAGAGCTTTATCTAAGAAACAGCTTTTCAGGCTGAAATAAAACAGCAGCCTGTGAAGCACCCAAAGGAATTGTTCGTTACTGCTTTTACAAGGACAAATGCTTGTTTTGTATCCAGGAAAACTTCCCAAACTCCCAACATGCAGAAATCTGGTTTGGGCTTACATTTGCAGTCATTTGTTTGTATTTCCATATGGAAAATTAACGTTTTGAGTTGTGTTTCTAGAAAATTGACTTCATATCTGTACAGATCCAAACTTGGTATGTATTGTTCTGAGTAGTTCATAGTTAAGCTCTGTGCAAAAATGTACCCATCTTCAGAAAATCAAAGCAACACAGCCTACTGCCCGCAGACAAGCAGACTCTGTTATATATTTTAAATGTCTCTTGAAACATTTGAACATTTTGGGTCTGGTAAGAGTTATTCATGGGGGGAAACGTAGCAGATCCCTATCTGATCTTCCAGTACTGCTTAAAATCAGTCCTGTGGTTCATATTGCTTGCTGCACATGCATGTGCTAATTAAACATGGTAGTATATTCCAAATACTACTTGACTTTCTTAATCAATTTACTCACATTTAAACTTTTAACCATTTAACTTTTTCACACACATACATTTTGGGAAACACGCTCTAGTCAGGCAGCTGAGCCCGTTTGACAAAGACTATTCATGTATGCTTTTTCACTGTAGTTTATTTTTTGTGTGTCCTGAGTGTCCTTGATCCTGTTAGTTTTTGCTTCCCATGTTGGCCAGTGCAAATTCCTTTCAGATTTCTGTCTCCAAACTTCACTCACTTTTCTTGTTTACCCACTTCTTCTTCTGGCTTTGTTTGAGATAGTCACCTGCAGTGCATCAAACCTCCTTCCTCACTTGTCATTTTGAGTATATTCTTCTGCCATAGCCTGCTCATAAAATCGCTTCCCTTCTTTCTAACTTACTGTTAACATAACAGTACCGATTCTACCATCATACTACCAAGCATTTTTTTTTCCCCAGGGAACTAATTCTCTTGCTGTGATGAATGAAAGGCAAAGTATGGCCTCGTACACAAAAAATGGTAAAGCTTGTTAGACTGCCATCGACACTAGATCTTTAAAAGTGATGGATGCAAGTTTACTTTTGAGTTTCTTGAGTTACTGTGAGGAAGTGGTTATTTATATCCATTTAAGCAAAACCATGTGTCTTTCTGTATATTCTAGACTTACAACAAGAAGGCATCCTCGAGAAGGAAAGAGTATCAGAATGGCTCTACGGCCACTGTGAATGGGTATACAAACAGCTTTTCTTCCCTTGAGAACAATGTGAAACAAAGGAAACAAAGGAAGGATTGAAGACCAAACTGAAAAACCATTTTGATAACGCCAACAACAAAATCATCTGATTGTAAGCACAATAAGAGTTGTGCACTAATACTCTAATGGCTACTGTAATTATTCCTGCCTAGAATAGTGTGATTTATGTAGGACTTAACCAGTGCAAACACCCTAGAAACTGTATACAGAACATAAAAGTAGGTTAAAGTTTAAAAATAATTCTGGGCTGTCACTGACCCTGCTATAGACTGTGGAAGGGAGTATTATCGTAGTATCCGACACTGCTGTTGCCTTACTAGTCAATATGATAGGTGCTGAATTATGATTCACAATTTGAATACTGTAATCTGAACCTCCATTTTTTTTACTGTAGATCATGCATGTGATTGTAGAGGTAATTTGTACGATGCTGGTTTCAGTAGATAAACACACATGCCTTAAATTAAAAAGCAGGGCCCAAAGCTTATTACTGGTTTAAAAATTAGGGTATGTTTCAACTTTTCAGTTGACTGACTTTATTAAAAAGTCACTTAGGAGAGTCCATTGATCGTTTTACTGTTCTGTATGTGATACACGATGTTACGTGTCTCTTACGCAATACAGTGAAATCCGAAATGACACGCTTAGTTTTGTATATTTGGCTTTAACTGACTAAACAGTCACGAACCAGATGGTAAAGTTATTCTACCTTTTTAATAGATCTTATTTTTTTATTTGAAGTATGTCACTAATGTAAAATTAATTGGCGCTTACACAGTCCAGTAAGACTTAAACATTGTCTCTAAGGTTTAAAGTATATACAGGGTGGACCCGTCTTTTATTTTCTCTTTTTTTTTTTCTTCTTATTTCTGAGAATTCTTAGATGCTAAATGAAGAGTGTTTTTTAATATGGAAACTGGCAGAATTTCAAGTGTTATTACCATAGCCATATCCACATTTTAGGATCTATTGTTTAAGTCTGTGACATATCTGAAAGTGTATTTAAAAGCGAAGACAGAAAGATGCTTTTCTGATGGAACTGTCTGTATTTAAGTTGGTATCTGTATTGTTCTTCATGTAGCATATGTTCATTTTTAAAACGTGCCTAACTCAAATGTGGTTTTTTTTCCTAAACAAACACAATGAAACAGTCATACCTAATGTTCTTTAAATGTTACTGAAATCTGCTGGAAATGTTTGTTCCTGTAATGTGAGGCATGTATATCACCGGTAATGTTTTGGGTTGTTATTTGAGGATTTGGTTTGAGCGTGTGTTAAAGTTACTTCTCCTTGTAAAATTTTTGCCTTGCACATATAAGGAGTCAGTTGCAAAGCCAGTATCTGTTGCTGATATTCTGGTATCTGCCGTGGTGGAGTTTGGCTTATGAATATTTTATTCATTGAGCTCTGAAAAATTGAATTGTGCAAGACATTCTGCTGGTCATTGCTCAAGTATAACTCCTCAGTTTCTGATATTTATATAAATGCCAGTTTTAACATGTTTAATTTTTTTAAAAAATTAAATCTTTTTAAAAATGTTTGCACATCTCTTAGGGAGTTAGTAAGTTCTCCTACTAGCCTTGTGGGTTTTCATTCCTTGTTTTGAAGGAGACAGTGTCTGTTATGTTTACATTATCAAAGCTTGTGCGTGTGTCTTCATTTCTAGGTACTGGTTTGCAGAGTCTTTACATAGCTCAATACAGCAGCTATAATGTTCAAAATAGGCTGTCTAAATGTGCTAGAAATAAACCCTTGGCTCATCTGAATATACCTACATTGTTAATGTTTGACATGGTTTAATCATTAAAACACTTTTGATGATCTCTGCCTGAATTCTGGTGGGTTTATACAGGATTAGTGCATTGCCCCATCCTGTTTCAGGCCAAGGAGGAGCTGCCATGATGGAAGGACAGCTGCAGATGTTCAGAGAAGTTTAGCGTACCGGAGATTTGATGACAAATTCCTTACAGAAACCTTTGGCTGTTACTAAATGCTGTTCCCTTGCCTGTGTGTAGAAATACTTGGGTTAAACCTCCCACTGGGATTACTGACTCACTGGATGCAGAGCAGCCCAAATGGCTCAGAGATGAGTGCCAGGAGCAAAGCTTCATGTGCCTGAGAGGGGCTTTCTGACTCAGATATCCTGTCTATAAAATGGGAATAATACCTCTCCAGAATGGGAGAATTTTTGCAATTTCCTTATAGCTCCCCTTGTCTTTAAGTGATCGTTTCTGAGCCCTTTCCAATTTGAGTGTTTAATCAGTGTGTTGCAACAAGCCCAGATAAATTGATGATGGACTTAGTGAAAACAGAACTGCTTATGTAGCTGACTATCTTCTTGCTTGTAGGCTCTTAAAACAAGAAACCTAGACTAGGGAAATGGGTGTTGCACTTTGTGGAAAGGCCCAGAGTTTTCATGCCATGCTGATCTCCTCTGGGAGGGACCTCCAAATGCCTGAGATGGTTGCTAAGACAGTTTTGTTTCCTGCACATACAAATTCAACTTTGAAATTGAGTGTTTTTCTAAGCAGGACTCAGTAGGGTGCAGTTCTTTGGATGATAAGCCAAATCTACAGGGAGTACCTAGAAGGCAGAAGCCACAGCACCAGCCTGACCTTCCCCAGTGAGTCGGTGGAGACTTAGCTGCTGCACTCTGAACCTTCCTTTCAAGATAAGCGGCACACAGTCACAAAATATGGTGGCTTTATCATTGTTTGCCACCACATAGACCCAGTGACTTTGTGCATAACTAGCAGGAGATGTGATCTTGGGAAGATGTATAGCATCAGTAGTCTTTTCACACCTGTAGGTAGAAGATTGTGTCTCCTGAGTACTCTTCTACAGTCTCAACAGCAACTGACAAGTGTCCGAGAGCTGTAGGGGTTAGATCAGACTTCACTTTACCATAGCTGACAACCAGATTGATGGACGGAGGCAGGAGCCTTGGGTTTGCCTACCTGCCCCAGTTTCCAGTGCGTTACCTGCCTTGGGGCAAAGAACAGCTTTTGGATTGCCTCAATTCCCCAATCACTTACAGTTTTCCTAGTAGATATAACTGTGATTGGTGCTTGCGATTATAGAAGAGTCCTCTGAAAGGATGTTTTGAGTTTTAAAGGCTGGAGAGATGAAAAAAGACCGACAGGATGGAGAGTTTTCCTGTAAAGTCAGCTGAGGACAATGAAACACTTCAATACCTGTTTGCAAAGAGTGAATGACCAGGCTTCAGGCTGTTATATTAAGATCTCGCACAGCTCGTCAGCCGACCAAATCCCTTCCTGCATTCGGGCCCTACAGCCCAGGAAATGGAGAGGAAGGTGAATACTTTTGTTAAACTGTGAATAGGAAAGGTAAGCTCAGATGCCTACAACATAGCTTTTCTTATGGTCGTCCTGGTGTGAAGACCCCAGTGCTGTGTCATGGGTGTGTAATTCACACCTGGGGCTTGGGTCACTCAGGCACTGGGATTCCTGAGTTGGCAGAGGGTAGTGGAAAAGCGGAGAACAGTTGTGGGAATCCAGGAAATCTTTGTGGTTAGCTGTGTATTTTAACTAATGCAAGACAGATATTAAGTAAGTGCTGGATCTTCTGACAGGACTTCTGCCACCAAAATTAAGATAAAGAAACCCCCAAAACCTCAAAACTAAGGGACAGCTCTTCTGGGGGTTGCTCTACCATTCGTACTTGATAGCTGTCTTGAGGCAAAAGTTGATAAAGTGTGTGTGTGTGTTATATGAGACTGGAATATATGTTGTGAAAGGTATGCATTATTCAAAAATGAGATGTGAAAGTAAGCTGGATACTGAAGAGAGGTGTAGAGAAAATCAGAGGCCCAATTACTTTGAGAGTGTGAGTTCTGTTGGGAATCCCCTTGAAGCAGTGCAGGAGGCGATTAAAATGGATGGATAGACATCTTGTGTTAGATGCTGCTGAGAGTTGTGTTGATACAGAAGACTAACTTACATTGTCACTGTCATCCTCTTGCCAAGAATTACTGAACCAGCAAAGGTGATTAGTTGTCGTCATCAGGATGTTGCAAGAACTGGTTTAAAATGCAAACTTGAATTCAATTTAATGTAGGTAGATGGATATATAAAGCAAGATCCATATTTTTCTAAATTTCAGTAGAGCAAATTTGGATGAGCAGGGCAAGCTGGGGTCCACAGGGGCTCCCATGACATGACAGTAGCAGAGGCGTTACAGTTTAAGTCAAAGGTGCTAAAACCATCTCAAACAGAAAGGGGGAAAATGAGTAACAAAGGTCCAGTTAAAAAAAAATTGTGTTTTGTTTAAGTCAGTCAAGCTGGGATTTGGAGAAGGAGGAAAAATAATTACTTTTCATGTGTTTCAAGGACATATAATGTTAGATACTATATTTTCTGTAAGAAGAATGTAAGAAGTGGTACCTGGTAACAGGTAGGTTTGATAGTTTTTTATTTCAGTATAATGAAAGGTTTCACAATAATTGGGAAGAATATTTGAGTACTAGGAAGTAAACAGAAAATGGGAGAAAACGTAACACAGCTTTTCTAGAAGTCCTCACACCTGGCTTACCCATATTGTTGTTTAATAAAAAATACCGTGTAGACAAAGGAAATACATCTTCCATCAATCTGCAGAGGTACTATTTTTAATCTTGGAAATTACTATCTAAAATAAGAGGATGTGGTGACCAGCAACAGGATCTGTGGATAAGCAAGAGTCAAACTGATGAGAAGATGGTTTGTCTCAATGCTTTCATCCTGAACAGAGCACATTAATAATGTTCAAAGTAATGACCTTGGTATAAAAAGTAGGAATATTTGCAGTGATGTTCGCAGTTGATAATATTAGGAAGCACTATCATTGCCAAGGAAGATTACATATCGTACAGCAACAACCAGATGACCTTGATGGCTGGAATAAGAGAGATGGGATTAGTGTAAATCCCCCTTAGGGACCAGTAGCAGAATTCCAGCTGTTTCTGTGGGAGTTTTAGTTGGAAATGACTGAAGAGGAGAGAAGGAAGGATATTTGAGAATCATCTGTTTAACAACTTGGAGCTGCTACTATGAAAAGAGAGGAGGAAAAATCCTATTTGCTGATCAGTCTGTTGAATGTGCTAGAGCAGGAGGGTGACACTGAGGCTCTGATGGAACTTCCTTTGATGAATACACGTTTTTCCCCCATTGTGGTCACCTGCTGTCAAGAAAATTGATTCTAAAAGATCAGGCATACAGAAGAGTTACTGGGATGGTCAGAGAAATGGAGAAGTCTTACAAAATGGGATTGCAGCAAGACCAAGGTTGAAAAGGAATGTAATTGCAAGTCTACACAGACATCATGACAGCATGATGGAAGGAATGAAGGAAAACAACCTATTTCCATTGTGTTGACACAAAACAAGAGTGAACTTAGGCTAGAAATTAGAAAAGGACCTTTGTTAGTGGAATACAGTTCTGGAGCAGTATTCCCACAGGAGTAGCATGGAGGTCTGGGGGATTGCTTTTGAAGACAGGGTGCTGGCTACTTTTAAAGTTTGTAGGCCCAGGGGATGGGACTCCCTGGTGTCCCATTCTACATTCTGGCAAAATCAGCCACTGGTACCTCTGTGAAAGCGCAAAACACTGCCTAGCAGAGAGGAGTGAGGACAAAAGTGTGACAAACAACCCTGCAGACACCAAAGTGAGAGAAGAAGGAGGGCAGCAGGCAGGAGCAGATCCAAGTGCCAGAGCAGATTCTCCTGCAGCCTGTGGAGAGGACCACACCAGAGCAGATATCCATGCTGCAGCCCATGGAGGATCACATGGTGGGACAAGTGGACCTGACCTGAAGGAACTGCGACTTTTGGAGACCCCACGCAGGAGAAAGTCTATCCTGGGAGACTGCAACTCATGGGAAGGACCTACCCTGGAGCATGAGGAGGAAGGAGTGGCAGAGAGAAGTTGTCATGGACTGACCACAAGCCCTCACACACCACTTGGAACAGGAAGACGGTAGCGGGTTTGAGAAAGAAGGAGTAAAGCTGGGCCTTTGAATAAGGGGGTAGGGGTAGGTGTTCTGGTTTTTATCTTGGTTTCTCACCATTCAACTCTATTTGAATTGGTAATAAATTAAATTATTTTTCCCCTAATCCTTTTTGCCTGTGACGATCTTTGTCCCTGTCTTTGTCTCAACCCACAAGTTTTTAATCTTATTTCCCCCTCCCGGTCTTGTTGAGGATGGGCAGTGGGCAGCTGGCAGCTGGCCAAGGTCACCCCACCCCACCTGGGCAGCGAGTGTACTTCTCACAAATGGCACAATCTGGGCGGAAGGCAGCTTCCTCAATTGTAAGGAAGATCTGTCAAAGGCTGTGAGGTACCACGGCACCAGAAAACAGCCTAAAAGGAATTGGCCATTGTGGTATTGCCAGAGCTCTTGTAGTTTGGGAAGACATGATCCCTGGAGTGAAGCAATTGCTTTTTCTTTTTTGAACCTTGTTTCATCCAAGTCTAATTTGAATTAAAGCAACACCTTTCCGAGGATTCTGGCCCATAATTCTTTAAAGGCAGTGGAGGAACCTTCTGTTAGCTGAGCGAAGGCACTGCAGTGTCACCATGTGTGGAGGAAGCCCATGGTCCTAAATTTCCTCATGAGAGGATTTGCCTCACACCCTTCAGAGACAGCTGGAGCTCTGGCTTTTCAAACAGGGATGGTCCAGTTGTCTGATAGCAAGAAATGCAAAATAATTCTGGTTGCATTTCTTTGGGAACAGGTTAAACTTCAAGGGAACTGAATCTGTTGACATAAAAAAGCAATCCTGTATGAGTGGTCTCCACCTGTGCATTTGCTGCTCCTGAGCCGGCGTAATGGGAAGTGCACAACCCCTATGGCACAATTGCACCATTACTGCCTTAGACTTGCCTAAGTGGATACTTACAGCATTCCCTCTAGACTAGCCAGCACCAGAGGTAATGCTGTGTGTTGATAAATTACCTGGTAAATGTATTTAAAGTGAAACCAAGTGAAATTTCTTCCACGCATACTGAAGCAAGGTATCGTGGTATTTGTGTAGCTGATTAGACATGCAGTGTCTCATCCCATTTAGCAAGCAGAAAGCATATCTTGTTCATGAACTGTTCTGTCTGCCACTAGAAGCCAAATATTTACTAAATGCTACTAATTCAATTTTACCAGCTGTTGTAGGAAATCAGAATCTCAGCTCATATAGCAGAAATAGGAGCTTTTTGACAAGAAAAAGATTCTCTAACCTAAGCAGTTACCTAAGTACCTTGCTTCCTTTAAAATCAATAGAATCTGGGTGCTTCAGGGCTTTCTAGGTCTAAGTTCCTAAAATGTTTCTGTTCCTTTAGAAAGGATTGCCTCTCTGAAAGATCCTCTATTAATTTATCTATTTGCTTTGCTTCTCACATCGCTTGGGGCTGGGGGAGAGAGCGAGAGTGGCTCTTGGTGTTCTGAGCTACTTGAGACATCTTTGATGCAAATGCACTTTTGCTCAGTAGAATAGTGATGAGTTTGCCGAAAAGACCAGGAAATACCTCCTATGCATACAGATGGCATAACTATTATCAGCTAACCATTATCAATTTTGTTTCCTTTTTAATTTGTTTGTACAGATTTTTGCAAATCATCATGAAAAAGACCCTTCTGTCCTCCAAAGTTAAAGAGCTAAGAAGTTGTCTTTACATCTGACTCTGGTTTCCACACTGAGTAAATGGGAAGAATTGCTGCCCATTCCTGCTATTATAAAGCTGTACAAGTAGATTTTGAAATGAGTGGGAACCCCTGAAACCAGACCGGGTGATTTGGTGATGGATGCTCTGCATGGTCTGTCAACCTTTTTTGCAGCATCAATATTTACCTGAAGCTCCTCTACAACACAGAAAAATCAGGATAATTAACAACTCACTCTTGTTTGGTCGGAAAGGAGTGAGATACAAAGTTTTCAGAAATGTCCAGAAGTGCGGGGCCAGCCACCTGGCTCCAGCTGGCCAGAGCGCTTAGAAAAAATGATAGTCAGTGTGAGATTTTACTTTGTGAAGTAGAAGTCAAAACCACCCCCCCAAGCAAATGAACAAATAACCCCTTGCCAAAAAAAACCCCCAACCCTCTCACAACACGAACCCATCCATCCCACCCTGCCAAAGCAACTCCAAAACAAACAAAGCCCAGAATGCAACCAGGTTCAATTTTGCCTTCTGGCCTCAAAAGCAGCGGAGACGGCAGCTCCCAGCTGCCTGCCGAGGTGTTTAGTATCTAACGCAGAGGTTACGGAGGTTTAACAGTGATGTGAGCACACGCTGGGATTTTAAATTAAGTCGTGCAAGAGCCAGAACTGGTTAAGCCCAGGGCTGATGTCAGCCTTGCGGGCTGAGGAGGAGGAGCAGGGGAGGTGGCCGTGAGCATCAGGCAGGGCGGGGGTTCAGGGGCGGTGTCGGGGGCATAACCCGGGCTGCGCTCCCGGGGGGATGCGCTAGGGAGCGGTGCCCTCTCCTGGTGGCACCTGTGAGGTGACAGTTGGGGACAGGCTGGTGCTGCCAGTGAGTGACAGAGCACTGGAACAGGCTGCCCAGAGAGGTTGTGGAGTCTCCTTCACTGGAGACATTCAAAACCCGCCTGGATGCGTTCCTGTGTGATGTACTCTAGATGACCCTGCTCTGGCAGGGGGGGTGGACTAGATGATCTTTCGAGGTCCCTTCCAACCCCTTAGATTCTGTGATTCTGTGATTCTGTGCCTGCACGGGGGAACCAAGCCAGAAGGATTTCATAAAAAACTGGAGCTGGCATCAGCGACAAACACGCCGGCATTCAGTGCAAGCGAGGGTGCCGTATAAACACTTACATTGTGATACAGGTTTCACAGCCAGAGACTTTTTCTTTGCAGTTGCACTCTAGTATGTTCTTTGAAGACCGTGTTTAACCCCTTTTTAAAAGAGAAGAACTGGACAGAAAGGTATGTATTAGGTAAGCAAAGCTCCTGTCCTATCTTGGAAGCATCTGCACAGTAGTTCCTGGTAGTACAGATGATTAGAGTATAACTAATTTTGCATAATGGGAACAAGAATAAAATAGCATGTTGCCCTTTATTTCACTGCCACAAAGATTTTGTAATCAAGAGCTTTTCCTAGTGTGGAAACAGGGGTTGTAAAGGAAGAGGAGATTAAAAGTAAGCATATCCTACGTAATGGCTTTTACAATGCATCTGACCTTGATTACACAAATAACATTGGGAGCACTGGCTTTTGGGGGAAAATGGGAGCTGTTTTGATTAAAATGATTAAATGCAGCTCCATGTATCCTGATACCCAGGACTATTTCAGAGCATTTTATAGGTAGAGGTGAATTAATGCATTTAAACAAGGGAGGGAAAAAAAAAAAAAAGAAGAAATGCATTAAACTCAGCCCAAATCTCAAATCAAACGTATTTTTGCATTCCTGTGTGATGTACTTTAGGTGACCCTGCTCTGGCAGGGGGGTTGGACTAGATGATCTTTCGAGGTCCCTTCCAACCCCTAGGATTCTGTGATTCTGTGATTAGGCTTAACCTGTAATGGTTATTAACATAATACATCACCAGCTGTCCAGCACATACAAATGGCTGGTAATCATTTAATAGCATTCAGTGTTTACCATGCTTTATACTAGATAAAGTTGGGTGAGCAAAACCCAAAATGTCTGACCTTGGAAGAGGACTAGGAAGAGTGATGCTAGGACAGCAGCTCCCCTGTATTGCAGAACCAAGCATCTTCCCTGCTCTGACAGCTCAGCGTTGTGCACATGAGTGTGACTCACCTGTGAGCAAACGTGAAAATGTACACACTTGGGGGAGTATAGAAAGAGTGAGCTTCTAAAGAGCATGGTGAGTAAGGGATGGAGGATTTGGTTATGTTAATTAGAATTAATGATACTCAAGGTCCTGCAGTTCTCCAGAGATAACAACTGGAGCACCAGGGAAAGACCACCATTGGCCCCTTCTTTTGAGCTTGAGGCTATTTAGGAAAAGTGAGGGAACACACTTCAGCAGAAAACATTTGAAGGAAGCAGAAAACACATAAACTGCCAGAAGAAAAAGCTGATGAGGAGAGATACTCTAGTGGGCAAGAAAGAAAGACTTCCTGGTGTCAGTTTTGAGAAGAGGGACACAAACAGGAGAATATTAACTGAATTGCTCTCGCTTTCAGCAAGGTGAAGGAGACTCTGCATAGATGCGAACATGACACTACATCAGTATTTTCATCAGCTGCATTTACTGCATGTCTCAGCAGTAGATGCTTAATGAACACCCAAAACCATCCCTGCTCTCTGCAGAGCAGCTGCTGCTTAGGCTTGATGCAAGGGTGGGTTTCCTTCCAGCAGTGCTAATACACGTGTTCTCTGTCTTTACTCCTTTCTTCCTTTGGCCTTATGTCAGATGGCCACATTCACCATCTAGGCATGGTTTTGCTTCTCAGGGTGTTAGTCTGGGCCAAATGATTATCAGGTCAGCTGGCAATCATGCTGCCTCTCTTCCCTTTATCTGTACAGAAACCTGGTAGTGGACTTCAACCACACATCCTGATGTGCACCTTCTGAAGTAGGCTACCTGGTAATGTTTTGCATACTGAAAGCCCTTCTGCATCTTATATCTCTTGTCTTCAGTCTTGTTAGTTTTGCCAAGTAGGATCTTTTGAAATATCTACAGAGGGAGAAATTGATTGACACTCAGAGTAGCATGAATAGCATCTCAATACTGTTGTTGAAACAAGTGCCACAACTCTTGGTGGTCATGTTAACCCTGGACACCTTTCAGACGGAGCGATTTGGCTAGCTGTGGGTTGTGGGGAAACACCTTACTCCTGGCACTTAGCCTCTGTCCTGGGCAATGGGAGCTCAGCATGAGCTGAGACCCATCCTGGGGGAAAATTGAAATACAGTGGAGTATGGGGACAATGGGAGAGGAAGGAAAATAGTTGATGGTCCTCCTCTCCTCAGTCCCACCTACCACCCCAGCTCCATCTTCAGCACTGTGCTGTGACAGAGCACTCCTGGTAGAGTGAGGATGGCTGGTGGTTGAGAGCAAATTTTCATTCTCTCCCCTTTGTGGTGCTCCTGCATCAAAATACTGTCCCTTCAGGTGCATTGACTGCAGTGGTCTGGCCAGTGTCTGGGAACCCTCCTCCAGGGAATCCTATGTCTGTTGCCTGAACACCAGGTGCCGCTGAGCTTCTAAGATAACATTGCCTTGTTATTTATTTTAGCTGATATTTTTCAGTTATTCTGTTGAAAATACCATGTTTTTTTTCCCTATGGAAAAATGCATGTCTCTATTTCTGTCAAAGTGATCTATGGAGAAACACAACACAAAAATACTTTTCTACAAACAATACTAAAACATAAGTTGAAAGAGGTGTCTGGGAGTCTACTTTATGTTTGCCATGCTAAAGCAGCCACCTGTAAAGCAAGCCTTGTCCCAGCAGCTGCTGAAAGATCAGATCTCTTTCAGTGCAGCGACTTTCTCTCAAAATGATAACAAATATATTTGATGATTGGACCAAAAGTGCGCTTGAGTAACAGAACTGTAATAACTTTGCTGGCTCTCGAGATGCAGGTTCCTCCTGAGGGAAAGGTTGTAAGTTAATCATTCATGGTATAATGTGAAGAAACCAGATCATAAGGAGACTGAACACATGCTAAAAATAATGTGAACTGGTGGGGAAATGAAGAGGTCTGCAAGATGCAAACTTAGAGGATGCTCTGCCTTGACTCTTTTGTCCTTTGAAACTGAAGATCCCAGATCAAATCCTACCTGGGCCTCTAGCAGCATAAGAACTGAATGAGTATAAGCAGCATCGCATATTTATCTTCTAATTGAGTGAGGCTCGATATCCAGCCCACTAAAGTTCACTGAGGGTGACCTTTTCCCCTTATTCCACTGGGCTTTTAGGTAACTTGAGATATTTTGAAGTGGTTTGTCTATACTTAACATGGCTGAAGTCTTCCAATTGTCCTCACCTTTCCAGGATGCCTAT
Organism: Aegotheles bennettii; assembly: GCA_013398125.1. Classification (NCBI taxonomy): domain Eukaryota; kingdom Metazoa; phylum Chordata; class Aves; order Caprimulgiformes; family Aegothelidae; genus Aegotheles; species Aegotheles bennettii. The sequence goes on along the minus strand of VZRW01006788.1, from coordinate 63,290 downwards.
TGGTAAAGCATCTGTGTTTCCAGGTCCTCTGTCTACCAGAGAGCATCTAGATTCAGGGAGCTGCAAAGTAAAGGGAACGGCAGCTCATTGTTGTTCTCAGCTGCCTGGAGGGTCATACAAAGGAAGAAGAGTGGGCTCTTCTTTGGAGAGGTGCAGCAGAAGATCAAGAGGTATAGTGAAAGGACAAAGGCATAAGTTGCAGCAAGGGAAACTCAGATTAAATATAAGGAAAAAATCCTTCACAGTGAGAGCAAAGAATGGCAAAGGCTTCCCAGAGAGGCTGAGAGATCTCCATCCTAGCAGATGTTCAAGTTTCAACCGGTTGAGCCCTGAGCAGCCTGCTGCAGCTTTGGAGTTAGCCCTGTTTTGAGCCCGGTGATCTCCAGAGGGCCCCTTTAACCCAAATTATTCTGTGATTGTGGCAGAGGAGACAGACATTTGGGGCCTTGTTTACAAGGAGAAGCAACTATGATAGCTTCCCTCCTCCAAAAAAGTGAAGTACCTTGGACTCAGCTCAAGCCAAGCGTGCCTGCACAGGAGTTGCTGCAGTGGAAAGCTGGTGACAAGTTTGTAGCGTATGAACTTCTTTGCGTAGGTGAACTCCAAGAGTGACCAAGAGAAGGAAGTAAATATCACCCTAAAGCAAACAATTTGAAATCTGAACTTTCAAAAAAGAGCTTTGCAATAATAGGACAACCTTGTCCTCATCCTCCCCCCACTACTGAGCAGCACTGAAATGCAGAGGCTGGCACCAAAGGCTTCCTTCATCTCCTTCCTCTGGAGTTAAATGTTTCATGGGCTTTCCTGATCGAGGACCACCAACTCTCCTCCAGAGCAAGGCCTTCTCTTCCTGAATATTTCAGCTGAGTACAATCCAGGAGGGCTAAATTACAATTTTCAAAGTACCCGAAACTTAGCTTGATTTTTTACTAGCCTAAGTGGGTGTTACATAGTTTTTGAGGTTTCTACTCTGAGTCTTCTCCATCAGACGCAGCATAGCTTTTACGTTTTCTCTGGAGCTCAGGAAGGTTGTTATCAAGAAAATGTGATGGTCATAGTTCATGCTTTGTGCCCATCTGTTTCAAGTGGGTTTTTTATGTCTTTTGTTTATGTCAGGCTCCACCACTCAGACTTTTTGCACAGTCATTGCTAATTAACCTGGTTTTCTTCTGTCCTATTAAACAATAAAAAAACAAATAAATAAAACAACTTCTTGGACAAGCAGCCCCACATGAATTTTGAGACATTATATGTTCCACATTAGTTAATAACTCTTGTTAGAAAAAACTCACCCTCACTTCCTAAGTCCTTTACTCTTTGTCCCGTCTCTGTTTGGCTACCTTAACATTTTACCAAAGATTCATGTTGTACCTAGTCTGTTTGTTCCTTTGATTCTTTATTCTGCATTCTGCCTCCTACAAGTAAGGAAACACTTCCCCATTCAAAGCCACTTTGCCTCCCAAGGACCCCAACAAAGCTCATCTGTGCTATAATGCATAGAAGGCAAAAGTGACAATAGCCTGGTTTGTAAGCAGTCCTACTGAGCTACCCTATTAGTAATGGAGAGCTGCCTGCTTGTACCTATCTTCAACAAGAATTCAGTGAAATAGGGAACTGAGCTTTAAAGAAAGGCAAGTTATAAAGACGAAGCAGAAAACAAAACTGGAAGAGAAATGTCTTGCACATTTGGGAGTAAGGAGAGAAAATGTTACCAAGGGCTAGCAGGTAATGTTTTTGGAATTTGTTTCACCAAGGGAACAGTCATCTATCTCCTACTGAGGCTAATGAGGGCATTTATCAAAGATATGTTGGTCTTCTTTGTCCATGCTCTGCTGGATCACAGCTTGGAGATGCTGCCACCCTCCACGACTGAGTCGTGGCTGATGGCACCTAATACTCCTTCTGTTACTGATTACATGGTGTGACAAACCATGCGTGTCACCTACTCTTAAACTGGCACACCTTTCAATGTCCTGACTGTCAATACTTGTTTTCTTCAATCTTCAAGTGATGCGGAAGACAGCTTTGTTCCTGCCCCAGGACACTTTGTCCTCCTCCTCTGTCAGGGCCCCACGGGAACATTGCTGACTCCTTCTTGTAATTGCCTACAAATGACAAAGCCAAAGACTCCCAAGAGCAGGGAGGCTGAGCCATGCTCGGTGGGGTTCTGCTGTTTTGTTTTTTTTTGGTCTCTATTCTCCTTCTGTCCACAGACTATAAAATACACAGATCTCTATCGGTTTAATGCTGTTAGGAAAGTAAAAGAACATGAAAGAGGACAAAGAAAACAAAACAGATGAGGCAGCAAGCAGGTTGGGCACGGTGCATTCTCACCCATGAGCGCAGGGATTAAAGTGACTCACAGATACATCAATGCTAAGGCGCGGTGAGCCACTCCAACATTTCCAGCTAGCAAGATCATTTACTGTAGTGAAATGATTTGGTGACCTTAGGAAGCAGCCAGAGGCTCTCTCTGGAGATGGCTGGAGAGGCAGAGTAATATAATAGATGGGAAACTGCACTGAATATACCTTTTCTTGGTCTTGTTAATGTTCTAAGCATGCACAGCTCATTTCAACTCTCTGAAAATAGTTGGCAAGTTGTTCTTGAGATTTTCAAATCATTTTACGGTTGGTTCTCAGTCACTATGGAAAATTATGAAGTGTATTTTAGCTGCATAGTGTTCACTTTTGAATGTAATTTTTGAGATCTTTTGTAACATAGGTGTCCACTTCTTATTTATTAAGGTGACCACAGAGCACTTTCCCCTCAAAAAATTAAAATATCAGCCCTAAGGCAAAACTGGAAAAACATTGGACATTTGGATACAAACTGCATACAGAAAGAAGCAACTCAGCCAAACAGTGAGTTTAGGTGACTTTCAAAGTTTATTACTCCCAATTTTTTCAGTTCTGAAACATTTTTTAAATTTCTTGTATGTAATATGAAGGCACATCACATGAAACAGGAGCTGGCGATATCCAGGACAAACAGATAATGTCTGCCCCCAGAAACAGCCTGAGCCTCTTACAAATATCCCTTTCAAATGTGTGCTTAGGAATTGCTGCTTCCAGTTCCCACCTCATTCAAGCAGGAATCTGCCCTTTGCACAGCTCAGGTGGCACGGTGACTCCTGGGGTTATGCTGGAGCATCTGCAGTGCTGTGGGTTCATCCATGCCATCTCTGTAGAAACTGATGATTCTTCAAGATTCTGAAAGTCAGGCCAAGTCTTCTGCTGTCTGTAGACTACAGCAGAGTTCTGGTTTGTGTACCAACAAAGAGCCAGCATCAAGGAAGAATGCGAAGTAAGAAAACCAAAACAGGCAGGTGGCTGCCCCACGGCATTTTAATTGGAGGTACACACTGATTCTGGGTCTGTTTAGCTGAGGAAGGGTTTGATGCTGGTTGGAAGTCATTTTACCTTGTGATCTTCCTCCATAAGTTGTCAAAGACAGTGACAGAAAATGTACCAGAGCGATGTGTAAGGACACATTGTCCATCCTGCACCTGCACAAAGCCCTTTCCCATCTCATCCTCTGTTTTCCTTCCATGTTGCATAACATGGTGGTTGTGATCTTCACAGTAGATGTTTATTCCAAATCCAGGCATTTATTTTATTATTTTCCCTAGGAGGATGTTTGTTCTGAATGAGATGACTGATTCAACATTTTCTTTCTTTTTTAATAGTTTGCTGAATGGGAGTGAAAGAGGCAGCTTTCCCTGAATGAGTAACTACTTAAACTTCACATTCCAAGTAGTTTAATGTTTTTGTTTCATTTTTTTTTCCACTATGTGAATAATACATGTTGTAATGGTTGCTATAGAAATGGTTGAAAATTCCCTTTGCACAAGTCCTCTATATAAAAGCAAGTGAGTTTTGTGGCTTAAAAAAAAAGCCTTGGTGAGCTCAGCTGTTTCCTGACAGCAGCAGCCTCTAGCTCTGGGATGATCACTTGCTAAAGGCCTGATACCCAACTCAAATTACCACTTCCCAGGTCCCTCAGAAAAGCTGAAAATAACGTCTTCGCACCAGCAGTCAGTATTGACCCTTTTCTTGATGTTACTTTTCTCTTTTTCTGTACAAAAACTTCTAGGTATTAACTTCAGTGATCTGACTGTCTTAAGGGACAACAGGTATTACAATCTTGTGTGCCCCAAATATACAGCTAGATTAGAAGACATTATCTTTATGTGCAAGGGAATTTATAAAAGAATCTCTTGCTTATAGCTACTTAAAACTTAGATATTTAAAGTATTTTACATTTTAAATGAGGAGGAGGATCAGCAAAATGAAGTGGGTGAACAACAGCTAGGAATGGAAATCATCACTTGCAAAGCCAGAGGACTAAACCATAGCCAATCCATGTGGAGAGGAGAGACGGCTCTCTTGGTGAGTGAGAATTTGTGTCTGACCAGGGTGGAGGCAGTGTGCTTTCAAGAAGTTATGGAACACTGAAACGGAAGGTATGGAGCACTGGAACAGGCTGCCCAGAGAGGCTGTGGGGTCCCCTTCTCTGGAGACATTCAAAACCCGACTGGATGCATTGCTGTGTGACCTGCTGTAGGCTGTCCTGCTCTGGCAGGGGGGTTGGACTAGATGATCTTTTGAAGTCCCTTCCAACCCCTAACATTCTGTGACTTTGTGAAACTGCTGCTAGCTAGAGGCATTAGGACAACATTATTTTAACAGCACTCCTGAAGATGTAATTCCTCATATGGAGCTTTACATATCAATTTGCTGCCTTTGTCAAGGTGAATTGAAGTCGTGCACAGACTGTGGAAGAAATACGCAAGAACATCCTGACTTCCTCTGTCTTTCTCATTTTGCAAGAACTTCTGCTTAACAGCCTTGAAATTATCCAGGAAGGAGGGTAGGAGGGGGGTGAGGGATGTATGTTAAAAACATTTTTTGCTTGTGTATCAACAACAATAAAAAAGGCATTTTTGCCACAAAATTAGACAGTCTCCAAAGACAGAACTTGCTAAAATGCAGCTAGAATAACGTAATTCAGAAAGCAGCGGCAAAATTACTTTGGTCTCAGTGCTTTGGAGTGAGCTGTACAGCACCACAGGTATGTTGTTTCTGTAAAGTTAGGATGTATAAATAGCAACACATAGTCAGCAGGAGTTCCTGCCAAACACAGGCTGTGGGTGTCCCTGTAGGCTTCTGCCCCAACACACAGGTTCCCTGTTTGCTACTGCTCCTCATTTGTTGTCTTCCTGCTCCTGGTGGCCCCACAGAGGGGAATGGATGTCAAGGTCTGGGATTTCAGGTCAGTCAATGACAATTCGTGCTTGTTCAATGCATGTTGTGGGATATCTTCTGTCCTTGGTCTCTGATTTTCCAACAGCAAGGTCCCTAGATCTGTGGGCCCAGGACTGCACTACATGGTGTCCTCCCACCCTGCTGTCACAGCTATAAGTCTGGACGCTTTAGTTCAGTAACAGCCTGTGCAGAAAAAGCTGTTGGGATTCATATTCATGAAGGACAAATGGACAAGTGAAATGCAGAGAAAACCAAAGACAGGCTTGTCCTTCTGTGTTGATAGGAGCACAAGGTGTAAGGAAACCCAGTGATACTTCTTAAACTCCCACTGCAGTTTGTGCTGCAGCATGATAGCGGATACTTAAGCAATCACTGGAGCCTCTCATCAGAATACCAGAAAATTGCTGCCCCATGTGATATGCTGAAAACTGTACTGTATTTAGTTTCACATGCAGGGTCCACCTCCTGAGAGGGCAGTGGTTTGTTCAGAGCAGACTCAGAACAACCTGCCATACCATGCCACTCGTGTGGATGGACTTTCATAGCAAGGCTGATCTGACATCCATCAAACTGAGCAGAAAGGCAGAAAGAAACACTCCATGTCTTAGTGCAGTGCAAGACAGAAAAACTAGAGCTAGCAGAGTTAAGTAATCTTGTCAGAGCAACCTGGCAATGCAGCTGTACAGCTTCTGGTACCTAACCAACTACATTGCTTGTAGAGACATACCCAGCTTCATGCAACCTGAATCCCCAGCTCCAGTGAGCTTGGGGTTCAGGTTGCATGAGTGCTTGACAAGGTAGTCAGTCATCCTGCGAACATGACTCAATCAAGGCAAAACAGGGGAGGTCAGAATCAGAGCTAAAGAACAAACCAGGCATCCTGGGCTACTAGTTTTGCTGCCTATTATTCTATAAGAAAAAAGAGTTTGGAAAAGCTGCAGTTACTGTAGATACTGTGCACTCTCCAGTTAACTGGGGTATAGGTGAGTGTGAATGAGGAAAGCAGGCGGGGCAAGAGACGTGAGATGGGGAACAATGTTGCTCTCATCACTTTTAGGGTATTCATCTGTTAGCATGTGAGGACTTTAGCTGCAGTAGAACCCATTGGATTTTTTGAAAACAAGGTGTTGTCTTGCGCCATTGAATTATTTTATCGGAGTTACAGGTGTCCTAATATGAATCCATGTTGCCAGTGAAACAAGGTCTGCAGACTGGCTAACACAGCCAGGACCAGGAAGGGCCAGAAGAAAACAGGGGGGATGCATGAGCCTTTTGTAGAGGAAAGCAAACGTGGGTGTTCTCTTGTCCATGGGGATATTGCAGGCATCAGACACCAGCTCAGAAGCCTGAGAAACTCAGCTGTACATCCTACTCCTGTTTGAGATATGATAGCAAGGACAGGCAAAACTCATAAGAAGGTAGATTTTTTCTAGTCAGTCTTGAGAAAATCTTAGAAATGCGCTAATGTGATAAATGGACATCAAATGAGAAAACAGCATGTTGGTCATAATTTTGACAAAGAAAGAGGCAATAATTACCTTCATGTGTACAGGCAGGGACTGCCCATGCAGGTGGACGTATCCGTCTAGGTTTGGCTTGTTTTCAGTTTCAGTAATGCGGAAGTGTAGCTGACCTTCACTGAGTTTTGTTGTGGACGTACAGAAATAGATGCTGGGGATTGCTATGAAGGCCAAGGAGAAGATGTTTGAATAGAGGATATTGGAGCAGCTTTAGTTGTGTTGAATCAGATGAGGACAATGACATGGAGGAAGTTGAGGGATTCCAAGGGGTGACAGAAACAGCAGACTGCCAAGCCTTGGCTTATAGCTGGGATTCCTAAGAGCAACAGAGACAGGATATGGAATTGAATAAATAATCAAATGTAATCTGTCACTCCCAAAACCAAAAAAGACCTGATCTTGTGTCACTATTATACTTTCCACCGATCTCTTGGATGATGAGCCCAGCCCAATTGGAAGAGTATCTATGCTTTCCCAGGAGTACAGCAAGCTATGCCCTGTTGCAAAGCAAGCAACCAGAATGAAATTCAGTTTCTCCCAGCAGGTGCCCATTTCAGCTGCCGAGGCTGTGGAGAAGTTCCTCTCATTCTTGAATGTATAGTGACCAAATTAGCTAAAGATTTGTAATTCTACCTGAACACTTGAGTCTGTGAAATGGTGTTGTCTGTAGAAATGGGAACATGGTGTGCATATAGGATCACCACGGCAGCTGATTATACGAGAAATGGTTGCTGTTTTGAAGTTATGGCGTGATTAACAGATAGGAATTTATTTTGCAATTACCTGCATCTGAGGATGAATTCAGTAGCATAATACTTCACCTGACACTGGAGAAAAGCAGAGGGTGCTGTCAGAGATACCAGAAATGAGTTAGTTCCTAAACCACAAAAATTAGAATACATATTGCAACAACAGAGAGGGAACAAGGAAAACAATAATCATAGAGACATACCAAATTCCTGTTCTGAAGCAGATGGACATGAAAGACAACTCTTTGAGTAAGTAAACATTCTTTAAATCACAAAAGGGAAAATTACAGAATTGCAAGGAAGGAAAAGCACCATGTTCAATAAGTAAGTGTCAATCCATGGGATGAGATTTTGCATGCATGGGATGTTCATGGCAGAACAACAAAATTAAATGTATTTGCACCAGATGCAAAGGCAAGATGAGAAATTGAATGTCAGATCAAAAGATGACATGAATGTATGCACTGGGCTTTGAAAACTAGCAAAATAAGAAAGCAAAATGTCCATAAACTATAATATTGCCACTAAGATACTGTAATTTTTAAGCATAAGACCCACAAAAAATATTCCAACTAAAATATTAGGTAAACCATAGAAGCCGACGATTGCAGCTAAAGCACATGAATTTATGATCTTAGTGAAAAAAAAAACAACAAAACAAAACAGGAAAAATAGTTTATACAGTCAGCAAGGTGCACAAGTTAAACCAAAATTTTATTCAGACCTGAGTCCATGACACCATCCCAATATTAATACTGTTATGATATTACCATAGTGATTTTGCATCTGTGGAATAGCTACCATGAATTTTACTCCAGGAAGTAAATAGACTGTCCAGAACATCATATGATTTGAAGAATGTCTGATACAGTAAGAGAAAAAATTAGAGAGATCAATAAAGTGAATAGAAATAGACTCCACTGCCAAAGCATTAGAACTCACAACTTTAATAAAGAGCTACCAAGAAATAAAGTGAAACATCTATTTGCATACAATCAAGCATCCCAAGCAGATGATTGAAAAGAGCTCAGTCCGCAAATCTTTTAGCTGGAGATACGTTCTTCATGTGCCCTGAGGCCAAAAAAAAAAAGTCTTAGTAGATTATTCATACTATTCTGTTCATTAGTGAGTCATACAGCTACCAGGCTACCAGCTGAGAACACTGCTTGGGAGCTAACCCACAAGTGGACGAGTATCAGTTTCCTCAAGAAGAGGGACTGAGAGGCCTGGAGAGATATTTACTGTATGTCATACAAGTGTGTGGACATGAAACTCCTGTGACAGAGCCTCTGGCAAATCATGCCCACAACCACATCTGCCTGCTGGAAACAGCTGGGAAAGTAAACAAAAGACGAAAAATGAGAATATTACAGCTGACTGAAGTGTTGTTAATTGGCACAGAGGAAAAACTGAGATGATCGTAAGCTGTTGAGTTAGAGCAGTTTAATAAATCACTGTCCCATCAGCAGGATTTTAATATCCCCTTAATAAGGTGCTACAATGGCCTGTGTTTGAATCCTTGTTCTGTGCAATACAGGCAGGTAATACACAGTACCTCCCAAGCAGTCTGACAAAGCCACCCTGAGGGTCCGTATTGAGCAGTGACCTAACCCCATGAGGGAAAAAGTGATTCAAGCCACATATTTGCAGTCTGACAAAAAAAGAGTCCAAGACATTCATCAGTGTTTGAGCTCTGAGGTGAATTCTGGGCTATTCTGCCTGGTTTATAACTTACAGTGTAGACCTGCCTGTCTTCTATGATCTCTTCTAGACCATCAGAGAACTCTGCAGAATATGTAATTTCAGACAGCACTTCTAGAAAGAGGATGTCTGGACAGGAGTGGGAAATTAAACATTTAAATCAAAAAAGCTTAAAAAAAGTTCAATGACTGTGACTGAAGCAGCAAAGCTAGAACTGCCTACAACTGACTTCTTAACCAGAGCAGTCTAGAATTCAGAAATATGGTAACTGAACAGAAATACGAGATCAGAAGCTGGTTTGGATATCAAGCGCATTGACAAGACTAGTTACAAGAGAAGAATTAAAGAGAAACAAAGGGCAAATAAAACCAACCAAGTGTTTAAAAATACTTCTATCTCAAAATACACCCATCTTTCGTACAAAGTACCAGACCACAGGGGAGAACATTCACTTTTAGATACTGAACACTGAAGACTACATAAGCATTTCAAATGGTGTTGAATATAGAGGCAGTCAACTTGAGGATACATCAGGGACATCTGGAAACAACAGCTTGCCTCCAGAAAATGAACAGCACCCCTAGTGCACTTTTACAGAGGCCAAAACTGTCTTCTCATTACAATGACACATCTATTTGTAGTGAGTTTGTGCTCTACATCTGGGAGTTTAATCATATCACTTCATCCTGCTGCCACAGCTGATCAAATAACAAGGCTGAACTGGAAGATAAAATTGTTATTTATGTCTGTAGAATGTATTTTTTAAAAAAAGAAAAAAATTGTCAGGCTACTATGAGGAAATCTTTCGCCAGAAGTATCAGTACCATCTTGGTGCAATAGAGTTGTCATCCGAGCATGCATGTTCCTTGGTTCCTGTGGTGCAGCATCATGAAACTCTGCAGTAATAAAAAGGGAATTGAAGAAGGGTGTGAAGAATGCAGGGGCCAGTGCCTGCAATGGAGGGGAGGCAGGAGAGCCCCCATCAGGAGAGAGAACCTTTCTGTGTCAGGGTAAATCATGCATCTGAAGGCAAGGCCCGGAGGCAGCCATGGAAGATAACGAAACACATGCTGTTGGCAGGACAAATAGCTCAGTCCATGTAAAGGGCCACCACCTGCACCTGAGATCAGCTAAAGGTGGTCATCGCTGAGAGATGACACCAAGGAGAGAAAAAGGAAGACTGATGGGTGCACTGACAAAAGCACCCTCTTCAGATGATGCTAAAACAATACAAAGGAGCCTGATCTGGTGAGCGCTCTGTAATAGCCTGCAGTCACATGTTCCTGCTGCCAGCTACAATCCTTGGCAGAGCCTGGCAGCCAAAGGCAGCAGTGGGCAACCTCTCCAGTGACTGCTGCTCTTCCCAGGTGCAGCTCTGCAGGGTTGCACAGCCCTCTCCAGAGCATGAGCCTGAATGCAAGAAACATGCGAGTGACGGAGCACTGGAACAGGCTGCCCAGAGAGGTTGTAGAGTCTCCTTCACTGGAGACATTCAAAACCCGCCTGGATGCGTTCCTGTGTGATGTACTCTAGGTGACCCTGCTCTGGCAGGGGGGTTGGACTAGATGATCCTTCGAAGTCCCTTCCAACCCTGGAATTCTGTGATTCTGTGATTCTGTGATTTTAGGGCTCCAGGGCTTTTTCCAGTCCTTGATCTCTTGTTGTAGACGGCTGCTGAAGAACACCTGACTTCTGCCCGTGGTTATGGCCTGCAAGCCCAAAAACTTGCAGATTATACTCAGTTAATTTAACCTGTAGGCTCATGTAAATTGGTAATATACATAATCTCTTTTAAAAACTCATAATCCTTTTCCTAAGTCATTAATGGCAAGTACTTACAAGGAAAACAAAAGAAACCTTCCTAATCCTTGCTAGTTAAAAATTTCCATGTCATAAAATATGAGGTTTAATATCTCTTTCTTAATGTATTCTAACATATTTCAGATGTTACACAGATAAAAGTATTAAATAGCAGATATTCAAATATTATTTCTTTCCTGTGTTTTTGATCTTTTTCAGTCTTGCCTAGTGTTCAACCTCCATGTTATATCACAGTAATACTAGTAGTAATGCTGTAGCACAAGAGACTAAAGAAATCAGTGGGGCAAAGCTTGTAGGGAGGGGAAATACCTTTCATTAAACAAACTGATACTAATTATATAGTGAATGAAAAATGCATTTCTTTCCTTCACTTTTGAATTTGCCAATTGTTTTCACTCTGGGCTCCTAGGCGGTTAAATGAGAAACGTCCCCTGCTTCCTCTATTCCCTTCTGTGGTTTAAGTCATTTTTATAATGCACTTGCTTTTATGTCTCTTTTCTAGAGTGAACAATCCAGCTTTTATGGATTTCACATGCCCTGAGCCCTTTCTCTGCCTGGGAAGGACTGATCTTTTTGCACAGAATCGTAAGTGAAAAACAAATGATGGTCTGTGAAGTGGTAATACCATAGGTTATTGTATGGCTCTTCACTGCAGTCATTCTGTATTCCAACAGCCTGGTTGCTTTTTATCTGACACCTTGTGTTTGTGGACCTGCCCCTATGGATCCCCCAGTCAATTCCATGAGTGGATTAACCTAAAGGATTAATTCAGATATATTTTTGTAAGAGGAGAGGGAGAGG
>VZRW01006788.1:1100-51384 GCA_013398125.1 Aegotheles bennettii | reverse complement strand
AGGGGAAAAAGGAGAGGGGGAGAGAGAGAGTAGCTCACAAATAACAAATATAATGTGCCACATCATCTTGTAATTATCACTCAAAATTTTTGCTACTATTTCCACCTTTGCCTGCAAATAGCTAAATACGTATGATTCTCTGTAACTTCAGGATTTGGTGCATGTTATTATGAAATTATATGTGTGTTTCATTAAACTTTAAGGTAATATTCAATTATTTTTTTGTCTCTATTAATATATCATAAAAGAAGAAATATTCCATTTTTTCTAATAAGAAGGAAATTAAAAATCAATTTCTGAGCCATCTAATTTTGAAAAGTAATTTTAAAAACAATGAGATTATTATTTTGAATCATGTAACGAACAATTTTGTGTTTTAGAGTACACAATAGTCAAGGGTCATTTGTTTAGTAAATTAAGCTAATTTTTCCACTGCAGCTCATATTTTGTTTCTCCTGACTTTATTACCTCGATCTTCATTGTAGGGCAATATGAAAATATATGATGCCCTGGTGTTTCTTACAGCTGCCTGTGTTTCTGAGCAGTGATGTTCCCTTTTCCTTTGGTCTCACATTTTATTTGAACCTGTGACGGGTTAGTTGCTCTTCAAGAACAAGCCTCAGTTCAAATTCCTGAGCACACTGGTGCTGACTACCAGGCATCTTTCTGTGGGGTCTTTTTCCATGTGGGATGCTCTGCCAGACCCTTTTTTCTCCCTCACCACTACAGCCTGAGCTACGAAGTGGGACAGTGAGGCTCTGACCAAGCTGGCAGAGCACCACACAGCCAAATGTTTCAAGTGCTCTGCAAATATCCTGAAACTCTTGATGTAGAGGGGATAAAATAACCTGAAAAATTCAGATCACAGGTAGTTTATAAATGTGTAAACTAAGTACAGGAATGCTAAATCCCTTTCCAAGGGCCATGCACATGCAGAGCCAGAAATAACAGTAAAATAAATTAAGCTTTAAAAAGTCTATGAAATAAAATTGCATCAAGTAGATTTTACTTCTCCCACTACTCAGTAGTCTTTAACAAATCCTTAATTGGCAGAAATCACAGTGACCTTCCTGAAATCATAAAGCTTTCCCAGTTTCTGGAAAGAGAAAACCGACCTGTTCATTTTCTGATTCACCTTTTCTCCTTGCCAAAGGAAACAAACCCCAAAATCTTTTCTTGTGTAGGATCCCTGAGGATATGGTATTAAGCTTGGTTGGTACTGAAATTCAGAGTAGAGCAACCACCTGTTTTACAAGAATTCAGGCAAAAACTTGGTTTTAACCAACATTGGTGGGTTTTTTTACTAGTGTCTGATGTTGAGATAGGAAAATGCAGGTAGTCCAACCTCCTTTTCTACACTTCTCTAATGCAATTGGTAAGCTTCCAGAGATGCCAACAATATTTGAAATGGTTGAGAGCCATTTAACCTGAAATTATGTGGCTGTCCCCTCTTGTCGATCACCCTTGTTGTGTGCAGTGTGTGAAATATCTTATGAGTAAGTAGTGACTCAAAGAGCCCTTAGCAGCTGCTGAGCTGCTCAATTAGTTTGGGTCCAAAAATGTTAAGCCAGAGTTGAATCAGATGTACAAAGAAACTGCGAGCAAAGTTACATGACTATAAACCTGGTATGAGAGGAGACCGAGCAAAACAAAACAGATGACAAAGGCACGATTTGCTTGCTGTTAGTGATGCCTCTGGAACACCACAGGCTATCTCTAAGCTATATTTTCCACTGCATTGCTGGCTTGCAAAACTTTTAATGGAACAAGTTTTTCTGGCAGAAGAACACTGATTTTTATCTTTAATGAGCAGACTCTCCACCATTTAGCTTCAGGAAACAGCTTCCTGGTTGTAAACTGCTTGAGAGTGCTGAGAGCCAGGCAACTTCAAAAGCAGCCAGGGAAAACTTTCTCGCTAACTTTGGGAAGGAATTAAAAAATGCTAAAAGGTGCAGATGATGTTGTTATGGAGCAGGAGGACTTTGCTTCCCGACACGGAGGAATGACAAGTTGGGATATCAATGACATCAAACTTCCCCAGGTATGTGTCTGTGTCTTAGAATTGTATCCAGTTCTGACCAGTCATCTCCAGTTCACTGCTGATCTCAAATGCTTTCTCAGTCATCTATGCCTCATTGCCTCTATTCTCTTTGCCACCTCGAGGGATGGGACTGTGTTTTACTGAAAAGCTAGAAAATATTGGGCAAATATTGAAGTTTCCATGCATTTTTCCTTAAATGTATTGCTGAAAGAGCTGCTGATACATAGCAATGCTGTGGATGTGTTGCCTTTCTAGTGGGCGGTTGCCTTGATGGTGGATGGGGTGCAGAGAAAGCAGGGGAAAAAAATATCTTCTCCTGTAGGTGATCAGTTAGAGATGTCCAGGACTTGCATTTTGCCCTGGGTAGTGCTTAATGAGAAGTAAGCACAGCACCCATGACTGCCTTGCAACCCTGGGTGCTCAGCCTCGCTGCAGATCGGTCTCCAGGCAAGTGGGCTGGCTTTTCACAAGGAGGCAACATGCCTTTCATGAGCACCTAGGAAAAGCTTACTTCATGTTTGCAGAGATTTGCTGAGAGGTAGAATAACGATCTTTCCTTCCCTCAGTCCTTTTGTAGTCCTCTTATCTAAAAATTTCAACCATGCTCTCTCCACTGAAAGCCCACAGCACCCCTCATGTCAGCGACATCTCCCTGTCCCTCACCTCAGCATATTTCTGCCAGATTTTTCCTGATGGAGCCCTTCAGCGTCCAGGTCTTTCTCCTCCCAATCTCATCTTCATACCTGATCCCAGTCTCTTCCCTACTATGCCACTGCTTTTTTCCTGAAGCCTCCATGTCCCCAGCTACCTCCTTTCCTGCCGTCCATCCCAAGGTCACCTTCACCTGCATTTCAGCCCTGAGGCTTCCTCTACACCCTTCCCTACACTATCTGATGGCTCCTGGGGGAGCACAGGAGTCCTCCTCTCCTCTCCTCTCCTCTCCTCTCCTCTCCTCGTTCCTCTTCCTGTCACAGCTCTCCATGGCTGCGATCAGCAATTTCAAGGAAATTCCTACTAAGTTTTTGTACCCCTACAAGAACTTTTTCCTTAAAAACATCAGCAGGCATGTTAAGTGCTTTACAACTCACTGCATTTTACTGCATTTACTGTACCCACTGAGGCAATGTGTGGTTGGTCCTCTGTCTTCTCTTTCACTGAGGTTTATTTTTATTGCTCCTTACAGTGTTGTCTTTGGGGCTTTTTTGCTTAGTCCATTGCAGTGAAAAAAACACCTGACCAAGATGTTGTTTGTTTTGGACTTCATAAAAATCACTGTGGAAGCCTTTCATGGCACTTCAGCCAAAATGAACCAAAGTCCAGACCTAAAGACCTACAAATGTGGGCATAGTCTTAGTCTGGTTCAGTATTTGACCTTTTTTCAATGAGTTGAGATAAATCAAGCCAAATGATTCAGTGTAACACTGATGTGAGTGGCCTGAAAGGCAATGCAGGATCTCTGCTATGAAAGGTAGCAGAAGTCATGCAGTGACTGCTGCCTGAAAGGAAAGTATGCTGTTTTACGTCAGGCGCCCCATGCTCCTCTCCTGGGGTTGTCTTGCACTGAGCTGACCCTGTGGGTAAGTGAGAGCAGCGTCCTGGCCAGGCTTTCCTTATGCTTTGTGGCTTGTGGGGAGCCACGAGGAGCTGTGTTTTTTTCTGCTTTTGCTCCACCATTCCTTCCTGCCAACGAGCATCACCTGCCAGGGGGATTGAGTCACCCAGGCTAGAGGACACTCCCAGAGAACCAGGTCTGCTGGGCTCCTGCATCAGCTCTTCTCTTCCCAGCCTAAGACATATCTTGCTTTGGTCTCTCCGCAGGATGTAAGGCAAACAGACTGGTTTCAAGAATGGCCAGATTCCTATGTAAAACATATCTATAGCTCAGATGATAAAAATGCTCAGAGGCATCACAGCAGCTGGGCAATGAGAAACACCAATAACCACAACTCTCGCATCTTAAAGAAGTCCTGCCTCGGGGTGGTGGTCTGTGGCAACGACTGCTCGACCTTGGATGGGAGGAAGATCTACCTAAGACCAGCCATATGTGATAAAGCTAGACAAAAACAACAGCGTGAGTATGAGCATGGCTGTTCGTTATATGGCAGTTCATATGTGAACACGACATAAAAGACATCAAAACAGAGGATACCCTTTGGATTAAACAACCTTCCCGCTGCCATTCCTGATATTCAAATACAACTCCAGATTTTTGAAAAATGCATTTTACATTTCTTGCTGTTGGAGATGGAGTTGTTTGCTTGTTTCTTTCCTTTTTTCTTTTTTCTTCTTCTTTTTTTTTTTTTAAATCTCTGTTTCTGATGGTTAGAGATTGATTCCCAGCTTTCTCAGGCCCATGAGTGAAGCTACTGAGAAAGCTACACAGTGCAGGCGGCATCCTGCTGTGTTGTTCCTGCTGAGCTGAATGTCAGCTTCATTACTGCATGGGCCCAAGAGTAATTCCGAAAGCAAGTCTTGCAGGAAAGAAGTTGCTCATAAACTATGATGAACAGAAAATAGCCTTATAGTCATGTCACCAGACCAAGACAGTGCAAATAGAGAACATGAGCTGCACGCACATTTTTAACAAGACCATTCCAAACAATTTTTGATTGCTCCATAGAGCTAACATACACTGATTTCTGGATCTGATGACCATTTTGGCTAAAGCAAGGTATTACTCCAGTGCTCACTGAGGTCAGAATGATGTCCTCTAGAAAAACCAAATAAGAACACATATGACATTCCAGGCACTGCCAAGTTAAAAACAACTAAAACTGACCATGATAATAAATGATAAAATTATAATAGAGCTATAATAGAAATAATTTTTGCCAGTTATATTTAATAATGGAACAGAATAAAGGCAACAATTAGTTTTCTTATACTGATTTTTGCTTGTGTTTAGAAGTTTTTTGCATAGTTCTTCTCAGTGTAGTTTCTGATCCTCAAAACAGAAATGGCAATCCACCACCAATGAGCCTTTGTACTACACGGGATTCATCTGATTGGTGTTGCATAGAAAATGTTTCCCACCATCTTTGCTGCAGGGAAATGCTGTCCAAACTGCAATGGACCCCTGCGGCTCCTTTCCTGCCGAGGCCATGGTGGTTACCCAGTTACCAACTTCTGGAGGCATGAAGGTCAATTCATATTTTTTCAGGTTGGTGTAAAATTACCTTATATTATGCAAGTTATTTTTAAAGACTCTTTTTTTAAGATTGACTAAGGACATTTTTTGTTCCAACCAATAAGAGCCATTGAATACTACAAAGTCGAGGGTCTATAAGGAGAAAAATTTTCACAAAGAGTGGGCAAGCTCCTAAGCAACTTGATTTAACTCTGAAGTTAGTCCTGCCTGAGCAGGAGGTTGAGCTAGATGTCTAGAGTTCCCTTCCAACCTAAATTAGCCTATGCTATAATGATTTTACAGCATATTATATTTTTCACTTAGGCTCCCATGGAAACCTGTTGCTTTTGAAGTACTTTGCCTCAGGTAAAGTACTAGGAACCAATGAATCCTTAAAAAGCCAGAAATGTCATGTTATCTTAACCTCTTCTTCAAAGCACCACGCATAAACATGGGACTACCTTAGGGCAGGAAGTGGTTGTACCCAAGGGACTGTCTATGGTAAATGCCATCTCTGCTTTATATGTTACTTATATCTGTAAAACAGTATATGCAAGCAATGAAATAATGGGCACTATTTCTGGAAACTGTAGTCCTAGATTAGTACCATAACCACTGAACTGTTTCCTGTTTTCCAGTCTTTCACTTAGGTGAAGGTTAAATAAAATTATTCTCTGTGGAGCCTAATGGAAATTAAAGTTCTGATATACATGTCTAAAGCATGAGAAGACTGGAAATGACTGCAGGGACTACAAACTATATCCAGGCCATAGAAGTCCTTGTGGCTTCAACCGGGGCTCTAGTGTGGGGCATCTCTTCTGCACATACATATTGTGCACTGGTTTTTTGATTTCAGAGAATTTCTACCCCATCACACTTTATCTGAGATATGTTTGTTACTTGAGTTCACATTAAATAAATCTTATTAAATACAAAGCATTAAATCAGGACATATGTGTGGTTTTGGCCTGTGCTGAAAGTTCTGCTCCCTTAAGATAAATAACAAGGTTGTTTCTAACTTTAACATATCATAATTCCTTTCTAAAGTCTAAAGGAGCTCATGACCATCCACGTCCAGAAACAAAACTAGAAGCAGAAGCAAGAAGATCAATCCAAAAAGCACAGACAGCTTTTTCTCCATCTTCGCCAAGATTAAAAAGAATCCAGGAGATTGAGGTAACTCTTATTATTGATCAATGCAATTTTGGGGTCAGTGATCCATGGTTCAAGGCACGGTGGAGTCTATCTGGGCTTTGGGTCTGTGTGGGAGCAGTCTTTACATCTTCACATTCTGCCTCCCCGTGATCAGGCCGAGAAGGAACAGGGCTTTTCTGAGCATCCTGCTCTGTTCAGTGCTGTCATCCACTGCCAGCACCCCCTGTCTGGAGCCTCTTTGAGCCTGATGGCAGCAGGGCATTACATTTATACTGGAAACAAGGCTAGGCTGGATGACAGGCTCAGTCGTGTTCACATGGTCCCTGCCATGGGTTCAGCCAACGCTAACTTGTGCTTACAGAAAAAATGCCCTGGCATGGGTCAAGAGGACAGAATGTGCCAAGTGCCATTCCTCATCCATTCCCCAGGATTTCGGGCAAGATTGCATCAGGTTTGGGTCCCTTCACTGTACACGGCTGGCTTTGAACCTACCTGTGCCACTACATGCTGTCATGTTATAAGCCAAAGGCAGTAAGAATCTCATGCTGATGATGTGAAAAATAGCCCTTAGTGGTCTGAAACACAGCCATTGCATCATTTTACTTCAGGTTCAGAGGTTGCCCAAGGCCGGGATGTAGCATGGACACTGCCAGGCTATGCCTTTTGGTCCCCATTACCAGCAATAGTCCTTGGCCTCATTTTATTTAGCAGCATGGACACAGCTTTAGAGCCCCAGCTCTTTCCTTTTTTAAATGCAGAAGTTGCCTTTAGAAAAATTTCCTACAAGTTCTTTGTTAGTGTTGCTCCAGAAATTAAATTATTTTAAAAGAAATCTGGAATTAAAGTAATTAGTTATTTAGTCTAATCAGTATTGACATTGAAGTAGAATATTAGGAGGTTTTAATTGGGTTTAACTTACAGTATTGACTGCACCACCCCATGAGAAAACTGTAAGTGAACACTGGAAAACAAGGAAATACTTTTGGCAATAACTGAACTCAGGAGGAAAATTCATGCATGCATGTACACACACAAACACACACACACTGTATACTATTTTAGTATAGAAAACAATACGTAGTATTACCTGTGTGATATTCCTATTATGTACTGTGTATGATATCTTGACAAAAGAAACTTGCTATTAACAAGGCAAGTCCAGAAACCCGTAGTCCTTCTTCCTCCAGTCCCCCAGTCTTTGCTTAAGAAAACCCGTTTACTTCAGTGGCAGGCCTGAACGGTTTTATTCACAGACTTAATGCCCATCAGGGAGACAGATGCTCTCCTGCAGGGCACCTCAGGCCACCTGCAGACCCTCAAGGGCTGTGAGGGCACCCTCAGGTGCAGGAGGCACCATCCTACCCTTGGAAAGACAGTGGGAGGTCGTGTTTTCTCCACATTGACATGTGCTGCAGAAAAGTGAAGGCACGCTCCACCTCTGCTTGTGCCCCCTAGGTTTTACCAGGGTTAAATGGAAGATGTGTGACCTCTGCCTGGTGTGCAGCGTTTGCTCCCATGTCTCCAGAAGGGTTTTGAAGGCAGAAGGGTGTCTTAAAGGACTTGCAGAAGCACTGACATTAAAATACCAGCTCTGATGGGTGTGGAAACACTTGTGAAAGTATCTACAGAAATTCAGAATTCTAGGGTTGGAAGGGACCTCGAAGGATCATCCAGTCCAACCCCCCTGCCAGAGCAGGGTCACCTAGAGTACATCACACAGGAACGCATCCAGGCGGGTTTTGAATGTCTCCAGGGAAGGAGACTCCACAACCTCTCTGGGCAGCCTGTTCCAGTGCTCCGTCACTTGCACAGTGAAAAAGTTTTTCCTGATATTCACATGGAACCTCCTATGCTCCAGTTTACAACCATTGCCCCTTGTCCTATCATTGGTCGTTCCATGGACTCCTGTGTGCCTGATGGAGGGAACCAGGTTGAGCAGTGAAAGTGTCTCCAGTGACCTTCCCTGCAAAGGCTGTGTTACACACAACTGTGAGGGTTGGTCTCTTCTGCCAAGCCAATAGTGAGGGGATGAGGGGAAATGGTCTGAAGTTACAACAGTGGTCTTAAGTTACAACAGGGGAGATTCAGGTTGGATATTAGAAAAAAATTCTCACGATTAGGGTGATTAGACATTGAAACAAGTTGCCTAGGGAGTCGCCGTCCCTGGATGTATTCAAAAAGAGTCTGGATGATGAGGCACTGAGTGATATGGTTTAGCATTTTAGGGGTTATTATGGTGGTGCTTGGTAGACAGTTGGACTGGATGATCTGGAAGGTCTCTTCCAGCCGTAACAATTCTGTGATTCTGCGAACTGCCACCAGCCTTCATATGCAGTTTATGTTTTGATGTGCTAGAGATGGTGCATCCTTCCCAGCCTGGTGTTTAGGACAGTAACCAGTGCCCTTTCATCTACAGGCAAAAGCTGGGTGGGGACAGACTTCTTAAATGAATGACATGGGGAAACAGGGGGATCCAGGAGCCCAAGAAGTTTAAAAGAGTGAACAGAGGAAGTTAAACCCATTTGAGTGGAATATGAATTTAGGAGCTGCAACTGTTTCTACTGGAAATACTCAGAAAGATGCTAAAAACTAGAGCTCAGGAGTGGCTTCACGGAGATACACTGACTTGGGATGGGACAGTCAGAGAATACAGGATGGACTGGCGGTGGCCTCTTGACACAAGCGCCTGGGAACATGAGCCTAAGAAAAATCCGCTGAGCCACTCTGTAAATCTAACAAATACAGAAACAATTATTTTCATACCCCTGGTTTAATTCTGTCCCCATGAACACAAAAATAGTTAGGGATAGTTACTGAGCCATGTGGTTTTTTTGCTTTTATACCTAAGCCTTCTGGTCTTACTGAGGTCAAGTTCCCTCTAGAACATGTCTTTGTCTTTCCCTTCTTACAACACCTTCTTGGTGTTTTCACTTTGATTTGTGTGGGAGTAGGAACAGACCAAATGTGACATAAATATCTAACTGTAGAGCCTGCTTTTCAGCTGGTGTCACTCTGTGCAGTTGGAGCGATACTATTTACCCTCAGCTGGCTCTCCTGTTCATGGCTCTCTGCCAGGTTTTTCTTGGGAATAACCCATCATATTTGTGTTCTGCCAAGACAGGCTGCGATACAACTAACTCAGGAGTCTGATTTGACACAGAGAACCTGTGTCACTGAATCTGCAAGAAATCTTCGGAAAAGATTAAATTTGAATGTGCTCACAGGAGACCAGGAAGGAGAACTTAAGAAAAATATATGAGCCCAAAATAGAGCAAGTAATACATAGGATGTTTTGTCTATGGTGTCAGCGGGTCTTTAGATGACAGTGGGCTGGGTCCTACATCAGTTTGTTGGAATTTTTTCTCATGGTGAGTGGAGAACAGCTGAAAGAAGCTTTGCTACTCTGGCAATCAGCAAAATCACTATAATTAAATGGATGAAAAAGCAGAATTACAAAGAAGAGATATCTGTAAGTACTCATCAGAAATGATAGCATAGAATGAGTGTTATGAAAGGAATTAAAGTTTGTAAAATTATGAACCAATAATTAGGGCAATTAAAGAAGTTGTGAAATATCCAGAACAAAAGACCCAGAAGAATAATTCTTGTGTACTGCTCCCTCCCTGAATGAAATTTCTTTTTGTGGGGTAAAAAAAATGCAAAAATTGGAAAATTTTTCAGCTAGAAATAGAAGTCTTGAAAAGCTGAAGCCTTTTTATTGTAATGAAAAGATCACTTCAAAACAATCAGCTTTAAAAAAAATCATACTTGGTTTTCCCAAACTCTATAGAAAAATGATAAATTTGGTGGTGTCAAATGTATTAGCAAAATTCCATTTTCAGGTGCTTCTTCAGTATACACTGGCATTGGAACCAAGTGTGAGGTCTGACAATTCTTTCAGTGTAAAACAGGCTTCAGGAAAAAACTGGTGAAACAAACCCAGACCCATGATCTGGCAAGTTCTGTTTGGTTTTCCCCTAAAGCCCATGGGCACTACCCTGTAGGAGCAGTGCAGCCTTGTAAGGAGGCTCTGCTACGGTATCTGCTTCATTACATGTAGCAATTAAACACATTCATGAGGGTCTTGTACAGGATGGGTTTTATTTCATGCTGCTAGGCTGCACCTCATTTTACTCACCCAGGCCTTGCTTTCCCCAGCCTCTGACAGGTGCAGTGCCAACGCGGGAGGCTTTGCCTTTGCTTCTTGCCAAGCCGGACGCTTACCTGCTACCTGCTAATTTTGGGGGACATTTAAGCAAGAGTTCCCGGGAGCCGATGCTGGACAGCTGCTCTGGGCAGCCACCATACCCAAGGGCAGCTGAGGAGGATGAGGGTTCTGGAGAGGCGCTGACCTGGAGCAGGAACCCGGCCCTCAGGAGGACACCCAGCGCCAGGAGGCCTTGCAGTGGTGCTGCCGCTCCAGCGGCCAACCCACCCTGCACAGCCCCTTCCCCCCGGCGCTGTGCCCACCTCAGCACACAGCACCTCCTGCCCACGACACAGGGTGGCCATGACCCCTTCAGGCCTAACGCTGGCCCTTCCAGGGATGAATCCTGTGAGGATAAATCCCCGTTGGCCTACAGTGGCAGCTGCCTCCCTCCACCGCCCCGCCCTGCGCCTCATGGGGGCCCACGCCCCATGGCGAGTGGGGCACAGCACCACCACCAGCTCTCGGCACCTCTGAGGGGAAGCGAAGGAGATGGGGGTGAGGCAGGGCGCCTCATGGATCTTAACTGCTGCAACGATGATGTGTTTTTTAACCTGTACCTGTTACGGTGACTGGGTCTCTCCTCCGCCCTCTGGTAATGGGCCTAATTCTCCATCCCCGTTCCAACACAGTTGTAAAAGTGCTACCAACCAGTTCCCTCTGTAGCTCCTCTTGAGAGCCTCAGGAGGGGCTGTCATACCTGGAGACTTGTCTTTGTTCTTGTTTTTTTTAACTGTTGTATTTTCCCCCACTATTTCATTGATCTAATAAAAGGTATCAGCTCTTCTTACACACTACCTTGCTGCCATTCTGGTTTGGAAGCATTTCAATCCCCCTTGATACTCAGTTTGTTCAAGCCTGTGGGACAGTGGAATGTGTAGATGGATGACCTCAAGGATTACGACTGTCGTGTGTGACACTCTGCACTCTTCCAGCTTCTTTGGGTAGTGATCTAAGTCCCTCCACTGCACCAGTCCTGTGAATGTATTGTATAGAATTATCACAGAACAGTTTGGGTTGGAGGGGGCCTTCAAAGATCATCTGGTTCCAACCCCTCTGCCATAGACAGGAATATCCTCACTGTATCAGATCGATGAAAGTCTCATCCAACTTGACCTTGAACACTTCTAGGGATGGGGCACCCACAGCTTCTCTGGGCAACCTGTTCCAGTGTCTCATAGAATCACAGAATATCTTGAGCTGGAAGGGACTTTAAAGGTCATCTAGTCCAACTCCCCTGCCATGCGCAGGGACATCCTCCACTAGACCAGGTTGCTCAGAGCCCCATCTAATCTGACCTTGAACATCTCCAGGGATGGGGAATCCACCACCTCTCTGGGCAACCTGTTCCAGTGTTTTACCACTCTCATGGTGAAAAACTTCTTCCTTATATCTGACCTAAACCTACCCTCCTTCAGTTTAAAACCGTTACCCCTCATCCTATCACAACAGGCTCTGCTAAAAAGCCTGTCCCCATCTTTCTTATAGGCTCCCTTTAGGTATTGAAAGGCAGTAATGTGGTCACCTAGGAGCTTTCTCTTCTCCAGGCTGAACAACCCCAATTCTCTCAGCTTTTCCTTGTAGGACAGGTGTTTCAGGCCTCTGATAATTTTTCTGGCCCTTCTCTGGACTAGTTCCAACAGGTCCATGTCCTTCCTGTGCTGAGGGCTCCATAGCGGGATGCAGTACTCCAGGAGGGGTCTTACCAGAGCAGAGTAGAGGGGCAGAATCACCTCCTTTGATCTGCTGGCCACACCTCTTCTGATGCTGCCCAGGATATTGTTGGCCTTCTGGGCTGTGAGGGCACATTGCTGACTCATGTCCAGTCTTTCATCTACCAGTACGCCCAAGTCCTTCTCAGCAGAGCTGTTTTCAATCCCTTGATCCCCCAGCCGGTATTGATACGGAGGGTTGCTCCCACCTAAGTGCAGGACTTTGCACTTCTCCTTATTGAACCTCATGAGATTCCCCTGGGCCCACTTATCAAGCTTGTGTAGGTCCCTCTGGATGGCATCCTGTCCTTCAGATGTGTCAACCACACCACTCAGCTTGGTGTTGTCCGTGAACTTGCGGAGGGTGCACTCGAGCCCACTGTCTATGTCATTGATGAAGAGATTGAACAGTATCGGCCCCAGTACAGAGCCCTGGGGGACATCACTTGTTACTGGTGCCCATTGAGACATAGAGCCATTGACCACCACTCCCTGGATGCGTACATCCAACCAATTCTTCACCCACCGAACAGTCCACCCATCAAATCCATAGTCTTTTAGTTCAGAGAGGAGGATGTCATGGGGTACCGTGTCAAAGGCATTACAGAAGTCCACATAGATGACATCTGTAGCCCCCGTTTTTGTCCATGGATGCAGTAACTCCATCATAGAAGGCCTCTAGGTTGGTCAGGCAGGACTTGCCCTTGGTGAAGCCCTGCTAACTGTCTCGAATCACCCCCCTGTCCTCCATGTGCCTTAGCATAGCTTCAAGGTCTCACCACCCTCATAATAAAATTTCCTCCTTAAGTCCAATTTAAACCTACTCTTTTTCAGTTTAAAATCATTGCCCCTTGTCCTATCATTACAGGCCCCGGTAAATGTCTTTATCTTTCTTATAATCCCATTTCATGTATTGAAAGGCTGAAATAAGGTCTCCCCAGAGCCTTCTCTCCCCCAAGCTGAACAACTCCAACTCCTCAGCCTCTCTTCATAGGATAGATGCTCCAGGCCTCTGATCATCTTCGTGGCCCTCCTCGTGACTCGCTCAAACAGGTCCATGCCTTTCTTGTGCTGGGAGCCCCAGGACTGGACACTCCAGGTGAGGTCTCACAAGAGCAGAATAGAGCAACAATTCCTTTATCTTTTCCCGTAATTCATGTCTGCGTGACTTCCCTGCATGACTAACTTCTGTTGCTCTCTGGACTGGGTTTCAGGGGCTGTTGGCCCTCACCTCATAGAGGGAGGCACTGACACATGTCCCTGTTGCCACCTCTGCAAGGAAGAGCTGAAGGATGTCATGTCTGGAACCACATTTCATGGCTGGTTCCTTCAACCACCACGAAGGTAGAGAGTCTTGGCTCCACGGGCTGCTCAGCTGACAGTCCTAACTGTGCCTTGTCCTGACTGCAGAGCAAGCTGGGCCCTGCAGTCTGAGGCAAAATATATCTTTTATTGGGATAAATCCAGGAGGACAGTGTTATGAAACAAGCAGCAATAAAAACTTCACAGTACCTCAGACTGTGGTGTATCTTGTGCTCATCAAACAGTTTCAGTCTTATTATTCATTCATTTTATTTTTTTGTTCTTGTTTTAGTCTTTTTAGATTCCCTCTTTTTTGAAAGGACTTTAGAATATATTAGTAGAGAAACCACTTTCATTGTGAAGGGTGGAGTTCAGAGACATTTATGAGACAAGAACAACTTATATTTATAGAGTGTTTCAAAATTTTTATTGCGATTTGTGAAACAGGGGATGTGTAGTGATTTGTTTTATGTGGAAAAAATCTAAATGTCAATCACAAAATGACAGTCCACTGTTGTACGTGAAAGTCAGTTCACCAAACTTCTATTTAGTCTGTGAGTTACTCCCATGCTTATACCAAACTTTGTGTTTTTTGATGCTTCTTCAGATCACTAATTCAGAGAGGAAACTTTGATCAAGGGTAATAACAACCTCCACCTCTAAGACAGAAAAAGGGAAACCAATAGGAGCCATAAGTGCTTGTGCTCTGGGAGGTGAGCTGCAGTATGAGGGACAGACAGTTCTCTCAGGCCTGCGTGTTCTGTGGCTGGGATTCCTCTGCAAGTCCCCAGCTGGTCGCATCAACGAGGGACCACCCAGGGCATGGACCCTGCTCACTGCCATCCTGCTCTATCTCATCTTGCCTCTCCTCTGAATTCCCTACCTCTCGGCTGCACTGCTGCCAGCATCACCTCCCAGCGGTGGTACCATACAGATGTGTGGCTGGGAGACTCCTCAGACATTGTTCCCACACCGAATTAACATCAGTTCCCTTTACACCCACCAACTCCCTCCTCTGTTTTCAAAAACTTCCAGCAAAGGCAATTTGATAACTGATCCCATAACCATGGGTTCATGGGTTCAACCCGTGGCTTCACCACCCCAATCCCAACTGTTTGAATTATTTTCCCCATGTCTAGTTTTCTTTCCTGTAGATCAACCATTGCTCCAGGTCTTTGAAGATGGGTAGCATCTAGCTACTGAGTTTCACAGGCTTCCTAAAGGTCTATTACTACTGAACCTTCCTAAAATAAAATTACTACCAAACCTGTCTCTTCCTACTTGAGCAGCAAGAAGCTTTTGTTGGTTTGTCTTTAAGTCTGAACCAAAAGATTTCCAAAACAAAACCTATCCCTGCGAGTACAGCTCCACTCAGCAGCTACCTGCCGTAGCAGGGCCGTGCCTTCTTGCAGTTCCTATGCTCTAAACCCTGAGCATCTAGGACTGTCCCACAGTTTCGGGGGAACCCCAGCCCCCATTCATGCAGCATTCATTTCAGTATGTTTCCAAGAGGAACACATTTCAGGCTCAAGTGGGACAGGTTATGGCTTTTTAAAAAAGGAGAAAGCTAAGACTTCATACTTTTTCTGAGGTTAAATGCAGAAAGGCTTTCCAGATTTACAAGCTGCTAGGGTCGGTTTGACCTCCCCATGTTCTTCCAGTGACTTCTGTGCTGGCAGCAACTCGCTCCATTTTGGGTACAATCAACACAGTGGGTCAATGTAGCACCAAATTTATATCTGTTTGGCTCAGAATATGAAGATACGAATCCCAGCTCTGACCTTTGCAAAAATTACTTTTTGCAACATATTCGGGATAAGTGAAAAGAAACATAGACGTGTTGTTGCTTTAAGCCCCTTTTAACCAACACTAAGGTATTGTGCCCAGTTGAACAGTGAAAAGAATCAGAGGTGAAAGATGGCACTAAATACTTCAACCTCTGTGATTTTAAGAAAATATACTGAACACTGAGGTTATTCACGGTAGCTTCATGAAGGAACACCAATTGATATGTCAGGATCCACCCACTGGTAACTCTGTAACCTTATTCTCTGGCGCAGAAAATGGTTTTCTGCAAGGCACAGCTGCAGTAAAATATCAGGAAGGCAGATGCAAGGAGGTCAGGATGTGGATGATTACACAGGCAAAATGTTTTGTTCTGGCTTATCGGTGTTTCAGATGGCTGTAGCTACTGCCAAATCTTACTCAAATATCCCTACGTGGTATGGATGGTCTACATTTGCTGCTTTCCCAAGGCCTTAGCTCTGAAAGCACTGGCCTCAGTATTTAAGGGGTAATTCTTTGGGAGTAATCCCTGTACTTGCTCCAAAGTGAATAGTTTTATATATAAGGGCTCTTCTGAGGCCATCAGAGAACCACAACAATGTTGCTCAGAGTAATACATTAGCCAGATTGTATCTTACAGAAACACAGCTTTTATGGGGTTTTTTTTGACTCATGCAGAATTTAAAGATGAAATCTAGATGTATAATCAGAAAGACCTATCTTAATAACACAAGGCAGCAGCTGGACACCTCTATTTTTTTGTGTATTTATTCTCAGAACATCATTGTGAGAAAGGGGAATGCTTCTGTATCAGTCATACCAATGGGGAGATGAGAAGGGCTTTGACCCACATCTCTCCAGTCCTGGGCACATACCTCACCATATTTCTTCTGGTCTTTCTCTCCCTGGAGCATCTACCTTTGCATGTGAAAAGAATTGAAGGTCAGACTGAGCACAGCCAGTTGTTTTCATTTCCAAGCCCTTGTACAAAGCCCCTGGCCTTTGGCAGACTGAGGTTATAAACTATTTTATATAAACTGCAAGGTTATGGTCTACTTCTAAAATATGGTTCTAAACACATTCTCTATATTTTTAAATGAAACAAGTGTGTCAAACTGCTGGTGATAGAAAGCACTGCAGCTGAGGAAGCTTTAGGGGATACACTCCGAGTAATTGTATAAAACTTTTCTTTCCTTGTGGCCTTTGGGAGGTTTATTCATCTGCGTGTCTGATACTCCTGGAAATTTTGCTCTGCCTCACCTCAATGTAGTGAGCTTTCTAAGTAATTACAGTCAAGGAGTCAGAATGGGACCATCTAATGTGTTTTACTTTACTGCAAGTGAAATGTAGAAGTGGTCCCTGTGGAAGATCTCAGCAGGGATATGGCCTGTC
Organism: Aegotheles bennettii; assembly: GCA_013398125.1. Taxonomy (NCBI): domain Eukaryota; kingdom Metazoa; phylum Chordata; class Aves; order Caprimulgiformes; family Aegothelidae; genus Aegotheles; species Aegotheles bennettii. Next base: position 34,663 of record VZRW01006788.1, on the reverse strand, counting down.
TGTGCCAGGAATTGGCTTTATATGGCAGAGTAGCAACTGGCGTAGGGACCCAGTGGAACCAGAGGAGAATGGGAAGGTAGCACAGGTTACTGAAGAAGAAAAAATAATGCAAGTCTGCTGGTGTCAGAGTAAAAATAGATGCAATCAGTAATCAAAGCAGAGTGTGAATAGGATATTAACACTGCACATCTGAACACCCTGTTCGGACCTGGCGCTTGTGCAAGCTATGCAAACTGACCCTGACAACACAGTGCTCCTTTCTCCCTGAGCTGCTGCAGTCCCCAGGCACCATGAGGTTTTTGTCTTTCACAAGGTAAACTTCATCAACATTGCTCACCTCTTGGGACAAAGAGGACTCACGATCCATTCAGGAGAACCAGGTTAGGGAGCACTTAAACAAACCCAACATACGTAACCCTATAGGCCCTGGTAAGATGCACCCATGAGTGTTGAGAGAGCTGGAACTTGTCACTGTGAGGCCACTCTTGATAATCTTTGAAAGGTCATGATCATTGGAAGAGTTTCCTGAAGAGTGGAAGAAAGCAATGTCGCTCTCATCTTCAAGGAGAACAAGAAGGAAAATCTGGGGAACTGCAGGCCGGCTAGTCCCAACTCGAAATCTGCAAAGGTGATGGAGAAAATCCTCATGGAAATTGTTTGCAAATACATGGAAGACTAAAAAGTGATTTGGAGTAGTCAACATGAATTTGTGAAGGGGAAATTGTGTTTAGCTGGTCTGATAGACTTCACCAATGAGATGAGTGGCTTGGTGGGTGAGGGGAGAGCTAAGGAGAAATCTCCAGGCCAGACTGTAATCCTGCCCTGACCTTGTTGCACTTTTGTGCACTGAATCACCCCACCAAGAAGGACTGAACTTCCTAGAAGCTCTACTTACCTGCCAAGAGCCACTCCTGGAGAAATGAAAACCTGAAGCTGTACCTCTTCATACAGATGGGTTAGGGGAAAGCACCAGCCCCGTCCGGGCAGAGGGATGCTGTCTGCCTCAGGGGACTGCTTCTCGCTGTCCCTCTCCCACTCGTGCAGCCCAGGGGTGGGCCGGGGGTCCCTTTGCCACAGGGTGCCTGGTGCTCAGAGGCAGTGACTCAAAGGAAAGCCTCCTCCAGCGCAGCAGATATGGCTGCTCCCTGCTGATGAGAGATTCCTGGCAGAGTGCAGGATCACCTGTGCAGACCACCATCGTGGGGGCCAGGGGGGTCTGGTGTGACTTGACAAGCTCTCAATTAACTGAAGCACTCAGACAAGGCACTCACTGAGCATGTCAATGCAGTGATACGAAAACTCTCGCCATGCACCAGCCTCCTTTCATGAACTTTCAGAAGATGCTCCTTGAAAGATACTATCTCATGTATAGCCGAACCCTGCTCCCTCCTAGTGCCACATGCAAGTCATAGTTATGGAGAATGGTTTCATGTGGCTGAATATAAACCTTTAGTCCTTACATTTGGCAGTACTGCTGTGTGTAAAGGAGTTAACAGTGAATGTGATAATTTAACGAAGTCAGGCAAACCTCCACTCCCAAAAGAAGGGCTCCACAAGGCACTGGGGAGGGACCAGGGTGCACAGCAAGAGCTTCAGTGTCACTGCAATGAAGTACTCAGTGAGTGCCTTGTCTGAGTGCTTCAGTTAAGTGCTGAAGGGAGAAAGGGAGCATTGGTCCGTGGCATGCAGCGGCCAGGCTACGGTGGCTTTGGCTGCTGCATGAAGCTCCCGAATCTCTGTGCAGCAAAGCCATCTTGCTGTCAACAGATAGCACTCAGTCTCCCCACCAGGTTGTCCTTCTGCATTCCCTGCTCTCACCCATGTGATTTGCTCTTTCCTGTAAAACTAATGCTTTCTCAAAAGGTCCCTCACGGCACCAAGGAAGTGCTTCAGTATTTTTAAATGGATGGTCCCTTGGAAGCCCTATTCCAGGAAAAGAAGAAAACTTCATTACGCAGCAAGAAGCTTAAAGTTTTTCTAAGTAGATCCTTTAAACAGTGTCAGTGGGTTTTTCTTGGCCACCCACACGCCCTCAGGCAGCATATGATTACTGTCCTCCAAGCCTGATCAGTCCTTCAGTCTGGGAACATGGTGTCTCAAATTTCAGACAGCCTCCTCCCTCCCTCCTATCATTGCATAGAGTGGATCTATATTTTTCCACACTTACTTTTGGAAGTTAATTTCACTTTTAAAAACCCATTCAGAACTTCTAGCTACTTGATTTAAAATCATGGTTTTACATGGCAGAAATTCTGAAGCTAGAGCTTGGCTTCCTCTGCCGCTCTCCCTTGTGAATTCTTTGGGGTCTAACAATGGAAGAGTGTAAAAAACTATTGAAGTACTATTAAAGATCCTTTGTGATGATATAAAAACTGAAAATAGACATCATACAGCAGGCTTTCTCTCCATGGAGATACTAGCAGTGTCTCTTTCCACTCATCACCTATTTTCATCAAACCTGTCAAACCTTGATATTTAGTAGGGACAGACTTGCAGGAACTTGGAACTACCTCCACAGAGCTCAGTTCCTACATGTGATCAATTCTACCTGTGTAACCACAACATAACTCCTTCTCCAATTGAAATCAAAAGTCTTTTTCTCTGTCTGGATCTTGTCTGTTCAAGCCTGCTCCCAGGCCTCGGCTTCAGAAAAGCTTCAGAGCAAAATGCAAGAAAGCTTAAGCTCACCCACATCTTTGTGCAGGCAAAGATCACTTCTATGTGAAATGTGGGTGGTTTGGGCATAGCTACAGTTAGGATTGCCTGGCCAGGTTCTCCATCATTAATCCCAATGCTTCATGACAAAGACCCACAGCCAGTGCCGGGGAGATGGTTCAGCCAGCACCTTCCTGAGAACGGTCACAGACTCTGGCACAGCAAGAGAGTCAGCCCCACTGTTTGGGCTGTCCCCAAAACTGTGTGGCTGCTCCATTCCCAGGGCAAGTTGCATAGAAAGACATAGTCTGTGTCACCATGCTTCAGCCCAGCCTGTGTTCAGCCATATAGACACTGCCTGAGCCAGCTGGCACACTCTGCACATCTGAAACAAAAGGGCTCCTGAAAAACTTGAAGACTTCTACTTTTATCCACATTTTCACCCTGTCATCACTCTAATACCTCCGTATTTTAATAGTCCTATAGTACTACAGCAGGACAAAGAGCACTAAATTGAAGGAGACCGCAGCAACTAGTTCTCTTAGATCTTTTGGAAAACGTTAACTTAGGCTTGATTGTACAACTGGGTTAACAGTTGTGTTTTCCTTGTTCACATGCTGTAAGTTTAAACTTTGTTTAGGTTACAATTGTTCTACAACAAACCATCTTCCAGGCCTGATGAGAAGCAGAAATACAATTTTAGCATAAGGTGATGAGGAATGCTGCCGTGCTGAAGCTCAGTGATTGCCAGCTGAACAAGAGTGTGCCCCATCCTTATATTTTTTCTGTGAACAGTAACCACGTGCTGACGATACGCTGTATGATTTTGGTCTGATAAAAGACTCTAAATTAGAGTCCTTCAAGAGGAAAGAAGAAAAACTTGATTCACTGCGTTACACATACCCAGACAAATATTCACCTTATCATCAGATTACTTTTTGTGGTGGTTTTTCAGGTTCTACAGACTTTAGTGGGTTTTTATGTGAAATGTTTAAAAAGACACACTTATTAAAGAGGGAGCAGGTTCCAAACAAAACTGCTGGCAACTGTTGTCAGCTGATATGAAAGTTAACCCCTCCAAGTCTTCCCACTTTATTACCACTGGGAAATGCAGCTGACTTTAATATCTGTAGGTTTATTTTTCCCAGACTTTACTTTCCAGATCACCATCTGTCTAGACACTGTCAATTACTAATATGTGTACTCAAGGTGAGTTTAAGGGTACTCAATATTTTCTTCTCTGTGTGATTAAATTTCCAGGCAGCACTGAAGCAACGCACTATATTAGCATTTGTCATTTAAGGCAGAAGTCACATTATCCAAAACAAATTAAAGATCTTTTCATTGATTTTTACTGAAACCAAAGTAGAGAAGTTGTGGAAAGTACCCTGAATTTCAAAAGTCTTCCTGAAGGTTGTATAATAGGAACAATCTTTTCCTTGGGTATCCCCCATGCACCCAAAAAAAAGTCAGTGAGGTGTGGGAAGAAGGATTCAGCTGAAATGAGTTGTGAGTTAACATTGCTTGCTATAAGGAGAACAGGGGAAAGCTTCTGAGGACCAAATAAATTGATGATACCCACCTCTATATTAATCTGTACAGGGAACGAACAATCACATTTAGGTGAAATACAGTTTCCACTAAGTAGCTTCTAGTGCAGTTGGCCCTTTCTGTACAGACAGGTTACTGAGCATGGGTCAGCAGTCCCCAGCAGGTGCAGAGCCACCTCTTCAGGCATTGGTGCAGATGTCAGGGAGCCCATGACTGAGCATTTTCATTCCGCACATCGTGTCAGACACAGTGGCAAAAAGGTTAAGCACTGTCTACATTTTGATCTCAAGCATTGCTGCTCTTGGAGAAGATGCCACAGCCACTGGGATAGATCAACTAGGAAAAAAACATACCCCAAATCCCCTGATACATGTACTCTTAATGAAAACTGATTGTAACTGACTACTACTTTCATACATGTTTTCCAAATTTCCCTTAAAATATGAAGAGATTTGTGCCTTTTCCTCTACACTGAGTCACTGAGTCCCATTTCCCACAAGCCCTGAGGTATCTTAAAAGCAAAGTGTCAGCTGTTTGTGTGACCACAGTTCAAGTCAGGAGGCAAGGACACTGGGCTTCAAAGTGAAGAGGAGAAAAAGGACCAATATTTTGTACTTTTTCTTTTTTTTCTTCAAATGTCCAATGGAGAGCTGATAAAAATTAATGTCCCTGTAAACGTATCTTAGTTGGCCAAACCAGATTAATAAACACTGAAGTGTGAAGTACTAGACCTAAACCTAATTTCTTAGCAGTGTAGGAAGGAGCTTCCTGAACTCCCCTTGCACTGTGACACTCCTGCAGTATCTTCTTAAAAATATGAGAAAGGATTGCTCCTTGTTGCTTCCCAAAGATAGCAGGTGACGCAACATAAAGGCTGGGGGCAGATCCGCACAGGAGGTAAACACAGTTTCAGCTCCTGGGTTCACCTCTCTCCTCTAGCTGAGGTACTCCATTCACATCCATGGTTACCAGTTTTATGGGTGTGCTGGTTTTGGCTGGGATATAGTTAATTTTCTTCATAGTAGCTGGTATGGGGCTATGTTTTGGATTTGTGCTGAAATCAGTATTGATAATACAGGGATTTTCCAGCTCCTGCCAAGCAGTGCTTACACAGAGCCAAGGCCTTTTCTGCTTCTCACACCGCTCCACCAGTGGGTAGGCTGGGGTGCACAAGAGGTTCGGAGGGGTCACAGCTGGGACAGCTGACCCCAACTGACCAAAGGGATATCCCAGACCCTATGGAGTCATGCTCAGCATAGAAAGCTGAGGGAAGAAGAAAGAAGGGGGAGAGGGACTTTGGAGTGGTGGCATTTGTCTTCCTCAGTAACTGCTACACATGATGAAGCCCTGCTTTCCTGGAGATGGCTGAGCACCTGCCTGTCAATGGGAAGTAGCAAATTAATTCCTTGTTTTACTTTGCTTGCACGTGTGGATTTTGCTTTACCTATTAAACTGTCTCTATCTCAACCCACAAGTTTTTCCATTTTTACCCTTCCAATTCTCTCCCCATCCCAGCAGGGTGAGTGAGCGAGCTGACGCGTGGCATTTAGTTGCCAGCTGGGGTTAAACCACGACAGTAGGGTTTCTAGGGAAACATTCAGTCTTCCTTATTAAAGCTGTTCTACAACAAATAGATTTATTATACATACTGCAGGACAGGATGACCAACATCTCCCCAGAGCATGTCTACCTTGCCCTAGCAAACCTGCACTCTGAGCAGAAACATTTAGAGCAGGAACAGGGACTGAAACCATGACCGCTGCTTTGGGAACGTATGCTCTCCTAGTGGCACAAGTGCCACAAGTGGCACACACTTCTTTTCAGTACATCATCCTTTGTCATACAAGGGTGGTCCCACTTTGCATACTGGCTGCTTAAGATCCCATTTGGAAGCTGTCCTTCTGGCATCTGGGAAACAAACTCAGGACTGAAGGCTCCACTCTGAGATTCAGATACTTGAAACATCTTTGAAGAACTGGCCTTTTTTTTTAATTCCATTCCATTGTGTTATCATGGATGTCTTACTAGTGTAGAAAATAAAGGAGCTGAGCACTTGACAGGCTAAACAAAGTGCTAAACTATTCCTTGTTGCATTTTCTCTATTTTCCCTGGAATGTTCTCAAATTTTAAATAGGCTGTAGGGAAAAATTAATATACTTAGTTTATTAAGTGCAAAAGAAAACTTCAAATTGTGGCATGCCACCTAATGGCAGAACAGCAACATTGTGCATTGGAATCAGTAAACACACATCAGGAAGTCGCATCCCTAAGCTCTTGTTTATTACTGAGCTGCAAAAACCTAAAGGGGCAGCCACTACCTTGGGGGGAAAAAAATCCATCAGATTTCTTTGCCAAAAAAAAAGCTTGCAAACTAAACCAGTCAGGACTTCTGTTTTAGCAACTTTAACAATCTCTTGCCATAAAGGAAGCATAACTAATGAAAAGAAATTTACTTCAGGTGTGAATTTAGCATGGAAACACATAGGGGGCACAGTGCTTGATGTATCTTCTCAAGGGAAAATTCATTCAGAAACAGTATGTGTGGAAAAACTGTCTGCTCATCTTGGCTCTCCACATTTAAGAATAACTTAATTTGGCAGGATTTACTAGTCTTACTTTTCTTAGCTCTGCATCACATCCAGCTATTTCTCATAGAGCATTCTGAGGCTAAATGAGTAACTGTGCTACAGACATCTTCAAAAGATGTCAGAATACCTGCAGTTGCCAAGGTAGGAAGGCTGTCAATCCCAAAAGATGCAGGAATATTGTCTTCAGAAGCAGTCATGTTTCATGATTTTTTTTCCTATTCATACTCTGAATATGTTTCATAAATATCACACTATACTGTATTTTTAACACCCATCTCTTAGTGTCTTGAATGGTAGGTACATGTCAGCGTGGTGCATCTGGACCCTTTCAAATGGGCTACGCCACCAGAGCTGAAAGCAGCTTTAGCAAGAACAGACTCTAGTTGCTCTTCCAAGTCCTTTGTTTCAGCCAACGTTATCTAGGACTTGTGGTTTTAAGAATTCCTTTAAGGACTTGGGAACTATACTCTGGACAAGACAGAGGTAAGGTAAGGCAAAGCACTAACTGTTCCTTTTAAGTCAACAAGTCATTTTACTAAGAAAGCTGCTAGTCTTAGCATAAAGAACAAAGCTCGAATCCAGACTGAGTGACTATCAAAGGGAAGTCTTTGATTTCTTTACAGGTGCTGTTAATACAAAATAACATATGTAACAATTTCTGAAATCCAAACTGTTTTGCAAATGTATACAAGCCTTTATATTTTTCTCCTCTTGAACAGTAGAAAAGATAAAATGGAAAAGCACCTCAATAGTTCAGCCATTTTAATGTCTACGAGAGTTTCCAAATACACTGGCACACATTTCAGGGGAATTTTCTTGGATTGAAATATTCAAAACAGATGCTATTGTTTTCTTTCTTTAAACAAAAAACTTTGGGTAAACACCACGTTTTTGAAATTCTGACCAGCTTGGCTTATGGTTACTGAGTGAATCAGGAGCTGAACTTAGCAGCTGGAAAGTAATGACTGCTGGTCCTTTGCTCCAAGCACTGAATTCCACCGTCTCTGCTTCCTCCCCCCATCTGCAGCCCAGAATTGCTCACGAAGGTTTAGCTGGTGCCAGTCTCCAATCACACTGAGTCAAATCAGCATGACATTTGATCATCTGAGCATCTTCTCTCCACACTTCTGCTGTCTTTAATCCAATGCATAAAAGAGACCTACAGCTCCAAGAACCATGTTCCTGTCACTCTTGTAGCCCTCCTTCCATTTTTTTGAGTGCACTTGTCTCAGTTCATACAACAAACTATTGCAAAAAAGGACTGCACAGGTGTACACCTTATTCTTTCATTCAAGTACCTAATTGTCCTAGTAAAGGACAATTTCCCAGCAGTAAACTAGTTATACCAGCTAATGTCTTCATATGGTAATTAAAAGGACAATGAAACTAAATTATAAAAACATAGAGCCTCTAGCAATTCAAGCCTTGGACTATTGAAAATCACTAGATAGAATGAAGGAAGAGCAACTAGTCACTCACTTCTTGGCTGAAACAAGAACTGTTTTAATAGCTGCATGTGAACAGATAGTAATACTATCTGCTGAGAAACCATTTCAAAAGACAAAACTAGCTCAACTTCCCTATATTGCTAAACAGAGGAACAAGCATATTAAACACAGCTCAGTCTCACAGGTATCACAGAATCATAGAATGCAAGGTTGGAAGGGAATTCAAGTATCACCTTGTCCAACTTTTCTAGGTAAGAACATGGTTTAGATGAGATGGCCCAGCACATTGTCAAGTTATCTTAAAAGTGTCCAGTGTTGGGGAATCCACCACTTGCCTGGGGAGATTATTCCAATGTCCAACTGTTCTCATAATGAAAAATTTTCTTCTGGTGTCCAATCAGGATCTCTCCAGGAGTAACATGTATCCATTACCCCTCATCTTTTCCATGTGACTCCTTGTAGAAAGAGTCTCCATCTCCTTGGTAGCCACCTTTTAAGTACTGGAACATGGCAATAAGGTCTCCCCTCCCCTAAGTCTTCTCTTCTCAAGGCTGAACAAACCCAGTTCTCCCAGCCTTTCCTCATATGGCAGGTGTCCCAGTCCTTTGATCACCTTCGTGGTCTTTCTCTTAACCCTCTCCAGCCTGTCCACATCTTTTTTTGTATAGCAGGGACCAAAACTGAACACAATATTCCAGATGTGACCTGATAAGTGCTGAATAGAGGGGGATAATGACTTCTTTATCTCTGCTGGTGATACCCTTGTTGATGTAACCCCGCATCTTGTTGGCTTTCTTTGCTGTAGCAGCTCACTGTTCACTCATATTGAGCTTATTGTCCAAGACCCCCAGGTCCCTTTCCACAGAGCTGCTCTCCAGCCTGGTAAATCCCAGCCTGTGCTACACTCCTGGGCTGTTTCCCCATGTGAAGACTTTACACGTGTCCCAATTGAACTTCATAAGGTCCTTGTTAGCCCACTCTTCCAGCCTGTCCAGGTCTTCATGAAGTGTGGTCCTCCCCTTCTGGAATGTCTACTTCCCCACTTGATTTGGTGTCATCAGCAAACTTCATCAGGGTACACCTGATCTCAATATCCAGATCACTTATGAAGATACTAAACCATGTTGGGCCCCATATCGATCCCTGGGAAACCCCACAGGTTGCCAGTTAAAAAGGAGCTATTTGCTACCATCTTCTGGGTGCAGCCCATCAGCCAGTTTCCCACCCACCACACAGACCACTTGTCTAGACTGTAACACGTGAGTTCCTCTAAGAGGAGGCTGTGGGGAACCACACTGAAAGCCCTGGAGAAATCCAGGTAGACAATGCCCACTGCTCATCCTGTATCAATCGAGCAGGTGATTTTGTTGTAGAAGGCAGTCAGGTTTGTCAGGCATGATTTACCCCTGGTGAATCCGTGACGGCTTTTCCCAATCGCGTGCTTCATTTACCTTGTGACAGTCCTCAGGAAGATCCGTTCCACAACTTTCCCAGGGATTGCAGTAAGGCTGATGGACCTATAATTACCTGGGTCCTCCTTTGAACTCTTCTTGTAGGTTGATGTGGGTGACATTAGCCTTCTTCCAGTCTTTTGGGACATCCCTCAATTTCCACAACTTCTTGAAGATTATGGAGGGCAGCTTTGCAAACGCCATCAGCCAGCTCTCCTGACACCCTCGGGTGGATGGCATCTGGGCCCATCGATTTGGCAAAGCTCTTGTAATAGTTCACACACGAGCTCTTCCTTCGATGACCGTGGGTCAGTGTTTGCATGAACCTGGATTTTTGTTCCCACAGCCTGGGGCCCAAGAGCTCTGGTAAAGACAGAGGTGAAGAAAGTATTGAGAACCTCTGCCTTTTCTGTGTTGTTGGTGACTAATTCACCTCCCCTGTTTAACAGCAGGCCAGTATTCCCCTTCTGTTTTTGCTTCTTGTTTATGTATCTGAAGAACCTATTCTTTTAGTTTTTAGCATCTCTGGTCAATTTCAATTCAAGCTAAGCTTTTGCTTCTCTAACTGCACCTCTGCACACCCTGCTAATGTCCTTGTAATTCTCAACAGGTGTTATTCCCCTTTTCAATCTCCAGTACACTTCCCTCATGGTTTTGAGCAGACCCAGAAGCTCGCAGCTAAGCCAAGGGCATCTCTTGCTCCACCTGCTTCCCTTGCCTTTAGAAGGAAGGAACTGCTTTTGTGTTTCTAGGAGCATGTTCTTGAAAAACTCCCAGCACTCACTAGCTCCCTTTGTCCTCCACGGAAGCTTCCCACGGAATCCCTTCCAACTGAGCGAGCTGAAGTTTACTCTTCTGAAATCTAGAACCTTTGTCTTGGCACTGACCTTCAGCGTGCTCAGTAGGACCCCAAACTCCATAACGCTATGATCACTGCAGCCAAGGCTGTTACTAACCGATATCAAAAAGCAGCTTTTCTTGGTTTGTGAGTAGCAAGTCCAGCAGTGCCCCATTCCTCACTGGTGCATCTAACATTGTATGAGGAAGCAGTCCTCTATGCATTCCAGGAACTTGACGGATGACATGTGAATTGCTGTACTGTTCTTCCAGCAAACATCTGGGTAGTTACAGTCACCCATAAGAACCAGGTTCTGTTGACCTGAAGCTCACTTAAGTGACCCAAATATTGCTTCATGGGCCTTGTTGTCTTGGTTTGAGGGTTGGTAGCAGATGCCTACTGTAAGATCCCCCTTGGAGATGCCCCCTCTGATTTTGACCCAGAGGCACTCAACAGGGCTTCCACAATCACCGTAGTTGACTTCCATGCATTCCTGGTGCTCCTTAATGTACAGTGCGACTTCTCCCTGCCTGTCTTTACAAAACAGCCTAAAACCACCCATCACAATGCTCCAGTCATGTGAGTTGTCCCCCAATGTTTTGGTTATGATACCGTAACTTTCTGACTGAGTGCAGAGCTCCAGTTCCACCTCTTCATTTCCCAGACTGCGTGCATTAGTACACATACACTTTAGGTGGTTGGTCTTTTGATTCCCATCTAGGGAGGCAGCTATGGAACATTTTTCACTGCTCTGGTTGGCCTGGCTTATTCCCCAGTTGGCTGTAGTGGCATGAGAATTGCCATTTTGGACCCCGGTCCCCAAGTCCTTCAGTTTAAAGTCCACCTCACCAAGCTGGCCAGTCTGCTGCCAAAGATTCCCCTGCCTCTTTTAGACAGGTGGATTCCACCCCTCCCTAGATAGAAGGCTCGCATCATTTTCTCAGCAAAGGAGTGTTTCATATAATCTTAAAATACCCATCTGAGATTTCTGCTGAATCAACATCTCAGTTTGTAACTGGATGTGAGCTAGCTTCTACTGTACACCCAGAGTATATTTCAAACACATGGCCAAGGCAAGAAAACACAAAACCTCAGAAGAAGCAGGTAAGTCTTGGTATGAAAAGAGCTTTGAACTCAAAGGCTCTTCTATTACATCTGACTTGGCTACCAGACAAAACTATACCTAAACAAATAATCAGTATCATCTTCTGATTCTTGGGACAAAAACTTTTGACATTTCTCAGCAGGCAGAATCAGATCTTTACCTTTCACCCTCAGCAAAAGTGTAGGTAACTAACATCTTTCCCTGTTTGCAAACTTGGCCATATTTCAAATCATGAAGCTGATATTCTAAGCAATCTTTTCCCCTTCAGCAATGGGAACATAACACACTCCTTATTAAATGTTCCATTGCATGAAGTAACAGTGCAACTGCAGTCTAAGGATATGGGCCAAAGAAGGGCTGCAGGCAGTCTTACTAGACTAGCTAGAAAAGGAATGTTTCAGATGCACACATCCTTATTCAGAACTCATGTGCCTGAAAGCTTCTCTACTTTTCTCAGATAACCTGTAAGCTGTATAATAAAAAGTCGTTAAGAGGTTAATTCTACCTGTCAATCTTGCCCAGCACGTAGTTTATGCATGGTAACTTCTAACTAATCATCTTTAACTGTAAGAAAATAATGATGTCTTGGTAAAATAAGAAATTGCAAGGGATTGCATGTTCAAAATCATGATTTATTGATGTATTTTTAATCATGTAGCTCCTTGCAAAGATACACTTTATAAATTATGGAACAAGTATAGTTCTTTCCACAGCTTTCGCATTCTAGTCCTCAAGTCCAGGTCAGTATTTTGAAATGAGATGTTCAAAGGTAAATTATGCAAAATGGCTTTAAAAAACTACACTAAAAAGCTTCAGTTCTTTCAGAATCCAAGATACATATATAATAAGCAGCATTACAGTGACTGCACTACACCCCCAAGCGATATATGCAGGAGAAGCAGCATACAGTACCTGCACCAAACCTCAAGGAACACTTCATGATAGCAGTACACAGCACCTGAACATCTACAGCAGCCTCAAAATCTATCTTAGTACAACAAATGCTCAAAGGGTTTACAGCATCTGTAGCAAGGTTAGATGGAGGGTTATAGCACATTACAATCACGTCCAAGTGAGCCCTGCTTACCTGTGCATTCAGACCTGGCCAATGCACAAGCTGTACACACCAGCATTTCACCACTGCACTGAGACTTCCCAAGCAGAGCCACGTAGCCTGCAAACCTGCCCTACAGCACCAGAGGACGACTCACTGCCCCTCTCCCCTTCGTGCCCATCCTGTCCAGAGGGCAGGCTCCACTGAACTTCTATCAAGACCAAACTACATTTACGACCAATTGACATCACTGTGTTGCTGAGGATGTACCTCCGGGGTTAAATTTTATGCTTCCTGTTTGCTTGCCCTTGATTGTTTTTTCTTAAGGTTGATGTTGACAAAATGCCAGATCTTACAGGCAAACAAAATAAGTTTAATTTAAAGAAAACATTTATTTGAAGTTCTTTTAAGTCACACAGTTTAACAGATGTAAGACAACTTTCTTCCCTTCACATTTCAAGCCTTAACCAGAGACCGCACACACCGTCCCATGGACAGTCAGATTTTCCTATAACAACTCCTTTTGGACAAACCCATATCCAGACAGATAAAGACTCACGTTCTAAGCAGACTGATTTAAAAAAATCTGTTTTAAAACAAACAAAACAAAATAAACAACAAATCTTTGTAATCAAATTCTTGACACAAAGTAAAGGTGTTGAATACTCATAAGCCTGATCTCAAAACAAAACCCCAGCCATTCATAACCAAACAGAACACACTGCCTTCAAAAAAATTCTCCAGAATTTAAAGATGTTCCAAATATATACACATTTATAACTTAAGTGCTCAACAGCTACAACCTTTTATTCATGCAAGAGTTGTGAGAGGAAAAGGTGTTTCTTAGAGCGGCTTTTCTGAAAATGCAGTAAAACTCTTCACTCGTGCAAAGAACAAAGGGGTGTACATTTTGTCAATGTCGAAAGTAGTAACAGCTGTCTCACCAGTCGATCTGCAAAAGAGTATTGTAAAAGTTAATAAAGCAATCATGTTCCACAGTACAGCCTGCCCACCAAACTACAGCTGGAATGTGTCTTTCATATTGCCTCGTTCTGAAAGCATTTGAATGCTGGCTGAATCACACTATATAGAGTACACTTCTATTTTCATATCAAAGAAACGACTTTCCCCTTGCACTCTTATTATTAGCTCAAAGATGTGAAACAGTACAGGATGTTGCTCAAGTCACCATATTAATATTGAAGTAAAAAATCCCCTTTCATTTATTTCACTTAGAACCTTGAATTCAGAATACAGACTGGCAGCAAAAACTTCTATATTTACACAATTTTAAAGAAAAGAAACTCAAATATTTCTGAATATCAGTGACAAGCAGCGTGTATCCTCCTAGCTGTGTTTTATACTCATCTTTATTCTAGTTTCAAAAGGACACAGCAGAAGCTGAGCAGTACAGAAACTTCATGATGAAAGAATGTCTGTGATATTTCCACTTCTTCATATATTAGGTATGAAAATATTTGGTTTTACAAAAGCAAATTTTCTGCTTCTGGAAGTTATCTATACTCCCAGCCACCAGTACTTTACTTCCTAGATTTTATGTACGTAACAGCTTAATAGCTGAACTACATCCCTGTAAAAACACTGAATATAGAGATTAAGACGAGTGAAAGGCAAGGCCTAAAATCCACCCTAAATGCCAACACCAAACAGCCGGATGTTCAACCTGCCAGTAATTTAGAGTGTCAGGTGCAAGAACAGTGGGCACGGCTCTTGCAAGGTTAGTGATCGGAACAGCTGGTCACATGCCCATATTTTGCACTGCTGGATTATATTGTTTGTAAGCGTTGCAGTTCTCACATGATGGGTACAGACATTTCTAGCTCACACATCCACAAAGGAAAAGAAATACACCTTCATGAATATGTTTTTCACACCCCTGTACTAGCACCATGTTAAGTCATTCAACCCTGATTCTGAATTCTTTTAAAGACTGTGTATAAATCCCTTAAATGCCTAAAATACTGCAGTTCTACTACTTAGGAAACTACCCATACCATTATAAAAGGTTACCAAAATCTCAGGATTTCTTCAAGTAAAAGTTCATAATGATGTATCAAATCAGGACAGTTATTGTCATCAGGACATTCTGTTAAAGCCTTCTAAGACTCACCATCTTTACATCATCAGTACTTGGCACTGGACAAATTAATGTCACCTGTGTTTCTGTAGTTAAGTATCCTTCTTTGATCTTATTCCCCATTTACTTACTTGTAAGTTATGTGACAAGAATGATGTATCCAGACAAGTTTGTTGAACCTCTGGCGCCCACTGGAGCACAATTGCAGTCCTACATGAAAACTGTGATCCGTTTCTTGTGCAGGAACACGGCGGAAATACCTGTATTTGTGGTAGTCAATTGGTTTCTGTACAAAGAGAAAATAAATTTCATGACCTACAAAGAATACACTGTGCAACTATTCATCCTCAGGCCTAAGTAACTGTGAGGACAGATGTTAAACTCTCATACTTAAAAGCAAGTACCAGTATACCTTGAAAAAACATCCATTCAGACGTTGGTTATGGAAGAAGTTTTCACAGAAAGTAAGATAAGCGTGGAGGATGCCACGCAAACTATGCAAACTCACTGTAAAGTAATGTAACACTTGTAACTCTTCACAAGTTCCTCTTGACAGATGCTCGGTTAATCAGAAAATGTTGTGATGCAAGTAAGTTGACCAAATCATTCAGAGTTCAATGAATGAATACTGCTTATTTAGTTTTATTTAATGCTGTGGAACATAACTGCACTCAGTCAAAACTGATCTCAGAAAACGACCTTTTCAGCTTTCCCTTCTATTGTTAACAATGTTAAAGTACCTAGTAGCACCACACTTGGTAATTAAGCCTAAGGGGAGAACAGTTGCTCAAATGTGGACCAGGTCTTAGTCTGTCTTAATAAAGATTATTACAGATTTGGGGGAAAAAAAGCTAAGATAAATCACTACGGTTATTTATATTTTATTTTTAAACCATTTAAAAATTAAATTAATTTTTTAATCTCTGGTGTAATGCAAACTTTTAGCTGCCTTAAAACATTCAGTCTGAGAAAACACTTATTAAAAAGCCCCCTGCTTAACTATTTATCATCTATTCTATTTTGCTACCTACCTCTTCCTTTTTCTTCATTATTACAGCAAATACTTTGGTTTGATTGTCTGTTTCCTGGGAAAGGCGATAATGGCCAAGCAAGATTGCATCCGTTCTAGAAGGTTAAGAGTAGGATAGTGTAAAGGACATAAAAATACTCTGTCTCAAAAGAGTGATGTATTTATAATACAAATAGCAGTGATGAAAAGAAGAATGACTGTATATCGTACTCAAGGAAACTACTTTTTATTGCCATTTAGTAAAATGCCAGGCTCACTGAAGATATGAAATGATGAAAATACTTTGGAAGGCTGCTTTTAATTTTCCCAGATAGGACAGTAAAGACAAGTTAGTCAGTTCTACCTAGCCTACTGCTAAATATTTTCAGACTTCTGGTGAACAGCTTAAACCTGTTCTGAAGTTGCAACCTACTTCTATGTTTTTAGCAAGTCTGTGCAAACATCAAAAAGAAATCAAGCAATAAATTAGTCATATCTTCAAAAATCAAAATCTTCACTTTCTTTCAAACAGTCAAGGAAGTGTGAGAAGGCAGTCAGTAACAAAATAGTATCTTTAAAATGATTAAAAAACTATTAAGTTAATAGCATGTATCCTAAGTTAACAGCATGCATCCATCTTCTTCTTTTGTAAGTTTAAAATCACATAACCCGCAAAGGAAATCTAATTACAGTATTAGGATCTTAAAATGAAAGATATCTTTGCATAAAGATCAAAATTTTCTGTAGTTTTGTAGAAGAGAACTATAAATATCTGTAACACAACATAAGTAACATTGTACTTTTACTCTTGTTTTGCTAAGCCAGGATACAGAATCTGAGACAAAAATTAATAGAAATTGCCAGCTAAAAGCAAGATGAAAACTGTAGAGCCAAATATTTTATTTCAATAACCTTGTATTTTTAGTCCGTAAGCGAGGAACTATAGATTGAGGATCTTCAGGAGTTGTTAGCATCATAACTTGACCATCTGGAAAGAATCTCAAATACCTGCAAAAATATAATTACACAATACAAATCTAGAAAACATATTCTTTTTCTGATTTTTTTTTTTAAGAAATAAAAAACCCAGGACCTTTCCCAGAAGGATATAGAACTTAACAGGTAATGGGATTTGAAAACATTTCTTCAGGTGATGTAACAGGAAAAAAGACACCAGAAATCAAAAGAGAGTTTTGAAGATTAAAAGATAAAGTTATGAAGAATTATGAAAGAGGGCAAAAGTTGAGCAGTTTTGTCACCTCTAATCAAAGCAAGAAGGCTACCCTAGAATCAAAATTGACCTCAAGTAAGTTTCTCCATTCCTAGCACCGATTGAGAC
Organism: Aegotheles bennettii; assembly: GCA_013398125.1. Classification (NCBI taxonomy): domain Eukaryota; kingdom Metazoa; phylum Chordata; class Aves; order Caprimulgiformes; family Aegothelidae; genus Aegotheles; species Aegotheles bennettii. The sequence goes on along the minus strand of VZRW01006788.1, from coordinate 17,527 downwards.
AAATGCAACAAAACCTTAGTTACAGTATCACTACAGAAGAGACAATGTCATATGGACTTTTTCAGGTTCTGGAATCTGATTAATTTTTGCAACACTCAGACCCTGTGCTAATGTTTGTAAGAGTACAGAAATAGCCATGAGATTAAATGATTTCTATTAAGTTTCCAGCCTCAGAAGGGACAGCAGAATGGAACCAGAAATGTTGGGAACAGCGATAAGAAGAGCAGAAAACCAGGCTGAGTAAGCAAATGACAAGGTATTTACAGCAGGCTGAGAAAGCCCAGCCTCTTGATTATTTACAATTGTTTACAAATAAGTTAAAAGACAATTCTTTTATAATCACTTGTTTTCCCTTTGCTGAAAATAGTTATTATATTAGAAGTGTGAAGCAGAAGTGATTTGGGGAAAGAAATCTGTGGACAAGTTGGTACTGTTTTAAGTTTTACCCACATGAAACTGCATAACCGAGGATGAAATGTGTTTCTAAGCCCATCTGTAATTATCAGAATAGACCCTGTTTCTTAAAACCTATTCTCAAAAAATATACATAGCTTTACACACTGTAGTAGTTCCATTGAGTTTTACACAATGATTAATGTTTGTGATATCAAGAGCTGGATTTTGAGAACTTAAGAGAGAGAAACATTTCACTCACTCATGGTACTACAGTTCTACCTGTAATATTCCACTTGGTGCCACGCTCTATAGAAACCATCAAGAGATTGTTCTCCTTGACGTATGTATTTTGTCTTGCTGATATACACACCTACAGGAAAGGAAGATGTAGTATACAAACAAAAATTAAGTACATAAAATATTTAAGATCAAAAAAACCCCAATAATCTAAAACTTTTGTGTTTACTTTTGTTACTTAAATACATGAAAGATTTTATTTTCGTCTCTGGTACCCTCCCCTTCTCTTTATAGATGTTCTACAGATTCAAAAGCCCAAACAAATTCGGATTAGGTCTAACAATGTCATAAATATCAAAACCACCTGAATGCTTCTGTCACCATTACATGCAGTAAAAGAAACTGTTTCCAGAAGTACACCTTACCATCAAATCGAACGCGTGGCCTTTCCAAAAACATTTCCCTCCACGAAGTATATGGAACAAGTTTATTGCAGCTCCTGCCCCAGATTTTCAAGCAGACTTGATGCCAGATTTCAGGATCTCTAGTGAAAATGAGAAAAGAGCAAATCCCGTAACTTGTTTAGCTTTTCCATACCAAAGTAGCGCACTCCATTATTTAGTTTGGATGCAACTGAAAGAAACTTTCTTGAACAACAATTGGTCATACTTTAAAATCACCGACTAATTTACTTAATCCTGGAATGTTTGATAGCCACTTCCTCCTCCCAGTTAAACTGAAGAACACAATGCCATTTTCAGCCAAGTACAGAACAACGACATCGCAGCAGCCTGGCAATTCTCTGTGCAGCCATATGGGGACGACAACACAAGAGACGTTATTTTTGGAGACCTTACCACTCTGACTTTCAAACAAGGTAGAGCAAGTAAGACTTTCAGCAACGTTTCTTATTAGAGCGAAGTCATGTATATAACAGACCATTTAGTGGTGTATTCAAAAGCTGATCAGCACTGTGAGGAGCCTAACATGAAAATTGCCATGGGAAGAAAAAGCAAGACATAGCCTTACAGGATTTAGCAGCTCAAAAGCAAAAAAAAACCAACCCACCACCTTTCTAGTACAGGAAACTTCGTGCTGTAGATTGATTATCCACCTCTACATACTGTTTACATATGCTTGAGCATAAAAAGGCTTTTTTCTTCCTTAGAGCAGAGGGAAGCTTCACTCTAGACAACTACAGTACCTGGCGCAAATGTAAAATCCTCGACAAACAAGAGATAATTGTTCTAATGATCTTAGGTCCAGGTCACTTGAAACCACCCATCGGAAAATGTACATCAGTACTTCCATAGGCAACACTGCAAAGAGAAAAGAAATTCTTGCTAGATGGTTACCTGTAAATCAATGGCTCACCTACAGTTCCAGGTTTGACAGTTACTGAAGTTCTGACTTTACACTAAAAATCCTTTTTTCACATTGTAGCCATATGACAGAAAAAGACAACAACAACAAAATTAATTTAAAAAGTTGCTATATATCAGAAAAAAGTCACGAAAGAATAAAAATCAGGAGTTGAAAGTGTGTTATGGTAAGATGATAGGATAAAACACAGGTTTAGGCTACAAATATCCCCAGCTGTAAGGTGTTATACCAAAATTCCCACATACATATAGCACATCCTCAATGCCTGTGAAGCAGTGTTTCCTTCAAACTGACCTAGCATGTAACATTACCTCAAAGCACACTGCTTTTTCAAGACAAGCTAAATAAGCTCAGGTCAGGTTCAGTACTGGATAGGAGCACCTAAGAACAACCTATCTGCTATGAAATTGGTATGATATCAGTCTCTATCTTGTGGTACAGGTCCAGTAATTGAAAATGTTATCCCACAGCATTGTAGTGAAAGACTTTTTCTAATGTAATATAAGATTATGACAGAATCCTCTTCAAAGCACCACAAGATTACATAATTTTCCTAGCATTAAAAGTTCAGTAAGAAAGCCCTGGGAAATTAAGCCAAAAATCTTTCTAATAACTTTCTGCCTCCCTAAGTTTCCTCTGTTGTTTCAGTTGGGTGTAATTTGTTTACTAATCTTATACCACCAGGAATTACACTTCATTTATTTTCAACTGCTGCTACTTTCCACAGTCTATGGTTTGAACTGTATCACCACATGCACTTAAGGCTCGATGACTTCACTCAGTATAACTGCTTTGAGATCAAACAGAGAAAACACCTGAGCAGCACAAAGGTACATTAAACAGTAACCAGCTGTACATACCGTGGTAAAGACCACAATTTAATAGAATTATGTTTCTTAGTAAAAAAACATGCTTCTTAAAAAAACTGCATTGTTGCACTCCCACAAATCCAACGAGACTCTTTTTGCTGTAAAATTTGATGAAACTTAAGTTGCACATTTCAGAATACTAACATGATAAAAGTGCATACGTGTTATTGGGCAACAGTTTCTGTACTCATTTAACACACGTCTCATTCCATGAGTTTGACTTATTTCTGTATTTTATTGCTGAGAAGTCACAAATTTGCTATATTGCCTGTATTTGCAACCATTAAATTAATGTGCAGGTATAAATAAAAGCTGCACAGATGCATTTATTGCTACAAGGTACAAAACAGTCTCTGGCAATTTAGGAGCTCTGCAGAATATGAACTCTTAGTGTCTTGGAGAATGGGAGATAACAAGGCTTAAAAACCTGCTACTACTGCTAACAGGTATACAACTTCCATTCTGACAGCCATCAGTCAGCCCAAGCCTTTGATTATCTCTCTCACCATACATGTTTCTAAGTTTCTAGTGAACTAGGGATTGCTAAGACACGTTGCTTCAGATACTGGGCACACCCTGCTGGAAAAATATTAATAGTATTTCTGGCGAAAAATGCTATTTTGGTCCTAAGCCCTACTTGTGTAAAATAAAAAACCAAACCTACTATGAAACATTGGTCATATACTAGGGAGGGGAAGTAAATATATTCAGTATGTCAGTTACATAGCAGAGGTCTGATCCTGTTCTGCACTCAGGACTAACCAGTATTCTAAGATTATGAATGTCAAGAAAATGCAAAATTGAAGACAGGAAATAAATTCAGCCAAATCCACTGCTTCACATTGTTTCAATTTTCCTTGGGCTGCTGAGGTCTGAGATTATTGTACTATTGTGATAACCAAGAAGGATCCTACTCAGCCTACTAACTCAGCCTACTAACTTCTGAAGCAGACGTCATGATTTTAACAGTTTTCACTTTGCTGTAACAGAATCAGTAAACAAGACACTGTAACACCGGACTAGCAGGAAGGCAGAAAATAAAACTAGAAAGAGACTAAGACTGCTGCTCAAAAGAGACATCTCCTGAGATCACTTTATAGTAATGTCTACAACGTCCTGACTTTACTGGCAAAAAAAAGAAAAAATGCTTTCTCAAATGTACAATGCCACAGTTGTTAAAATAAAATCAAAAACAAATCCTGTTTTACTTGAACAGCTTGCTACATTTACTTTATTTTCTTTCCTTAAGCAGAACAGAGGAGATCAGGCCAAGACTTCCAAGAGCAAGCAATAATTTGGGATGCAAAACACACATGCTTGAGAGGCATCTGATTTTAAGAGAGTTCATAGCTTATACACCCTCTCTACAATTTAGATCTCATAAGGAAGTCTTGGGATGACTATCCTAGAACTGAAGCACTGAAAATCATTAACCTTCAAAAGCCTTTTAACTATGTTACATTGTCTTGCTGAACCTGAAAACCTATTTGTTGTAAAAATCTGATACAGAATCAGATAAAAACAGGAAATGCAAAGATGCATATTCTTTACAGAACAATTGTCTCTTATTCACATTTAAGAATTGTAGTAAATATTTGCAAACAAACATAAAAAAAAACCCCAAACCTACATTTCACTTTTTCAAACATTAACTGCAAGGTAAACTGGAATGCACTTACTTCAGCCAGAAGTTGCTAGAACACACCTACTTCAGCTAGAACTTTTCTAGAAGTTGCTACTTTTGACTCTGATCCTGAAAAAATCTACTTAGTAGTAGTACTACATGGAAAACCTTGTGTGGTAAAGGTAAAATCACGTATGAGTAAAAGATCTGTTTAGCTTGTTGATGATCTTTTTTCCTTTACATCTAATTATAAACAGTTAAAAAAAAATACTGCGTACATTTCTGTGAAGGTAGCTTTAGAATGAAGAAGACAAATATTTAATAAAGTCAGAGTGAAACATCTCTATACATTCTGCCTCCGAACTCTTACCGTGTATCTTATCTCATACCTGAAATATGGGTCTGGCTGACATCAACCTCAGGCTGACAAAGTTTGACTGAAGACTCCTGAAGAGTTAACTGATGCTGGAAATCTGACAGGAGATCAGACATTTTGTCATCCTCTGTGTTATCCTCAACACTAGAGAAGGGGGAATACCAACACTGTGATATTGGACAAAACATACCAACAGATGTCCTTACTTTGGCATCAGTCCACTGTCTTACCCTCATTCAATATAGCTGCTTCCCGTACGTTTTTAAAACAATCTTGTTCCATCATACAATAAAACAAGTACTGCAATCCTATCCGGTTCATTTAGATTTTACTGGAACCCATCTGACAGTAACAACTTTTTTTTTCATTTAATTCCAGTTCCAGTTTCTTTCTGGATTTGAGAGTTCACTGTTTCTAGTGAAGTCACTGAAGAATTGCTTGACCCCCTGAAAAGACAAATCTGATCTTTTATTTTGTCTAAGATAAGCTGTATGCAGGAAATAAACTATTATCATTGTCAGATAATTCTTGTCACAATGTAAGACACTGAAAACAACTAAAGATTTTTTTTTTTTTTACTCTTGCATTATTCAGAATATGCTTGCCACTCATCAGTGAACTTGGAGTGGTAAAAGAAGTGGTAAAATTAAGTGGTAAAAGAACATTACAACATTAAAAAAAATCCAAATTTAAGTTGTATGCCATAATATGATCCTTTAACAGGTGCCTACTTGCTTGCACCAAGCAACCACGAACTACACAACTCTCCTTGACCTCATCACAAAACACTTTCTTTCCCTTGACTTGGTATACAAGTCAGCTGAGATCCTCCAGTCACTTTTTAATTCAATTCTACTCCAAACAAGCTCAGCAGAATGAGCTGAGAACATAAGCAAGCAACTAGCAGACCTACCAATGGGTTTTAAAGTATTAAAGAAAAAACAATTATTGAGCCTGTCATAACTAAGACCATAGTAAGATGTTGCACTGAACACTCCTTCCTTTATTCTGATGAATCTGATGGCCAGAACCTACAGGCCACCCTGTAAATTGTTTTTTCAAATGTAACTCTGTAATTTGTTTTTTCTCATCAAGGTTGTATGGAACACCTACAACAGTAATTCAGACAACAAAACCACCACAACTAGAATCTACTGAAAAGACACACCTCTACAAACACTGCTTTTAAACAACAATTAAGTTGGCTGTTTTTCTCTCACTGTCATGTATTGCTGGGGATGGTGCAGCAACATTTACAAAACTGAATGACTTGATACAGTAGGTGGCAGATGGACAGAGAAGCTTAATGAAGGCAACAGAGAAAATTATGCTAAAATAAGAAAATAATCCTAGAAAACCCAAAATCTTTATGTGACTGTATTTTATTCTCCAGGATTTTTCCTAGGGCACAATTGCACAGAGAAGATTTCATGCTAGCAATGCATTCAGAAACTGAAGTGACAGATGTAAATAAAGCACTTAGCTCATCTTACTGAGTCAACTACCACATTGAAGCTGTACTGCCCTGAGGCAACAAGACTAAGCTAGTAATACCACAGAGACAGGCTTGTACTTTCCTCTTTCATTCTCAGTTTTAAAACTATTGATTTCTTGTAGCTATCAGCAGCATTTGTGGCTGTTACAGGTAAGCAATGAGTTTAGAAGCTCTGTTTCATAAGCTTGTCTTCACTATGCTACCTGAGCTATAACCAAACTTTCGGCCCTAACCTGAATCCTGTCCTCAAACGTGTGTCTTGGGCTGAAGTTAGGTCAAGCTTAAGACACTACACATTTGGTATGTTGAGGCTGGGGGTATTCTGAGGCTTGTAACGATGAACAATGAGACTACTCAGATTACAATCTATGAGCTTTCTAAATCTACTGCTGCACTTATTAGAAATGGTCACACTTGGTTGTGCTAGTTAGCACAAGAACAGTAGTATATCACCTTGCTTAATTATGCTGCTTATTCCATGACACAAGGCTTTTACAGATTGACCTTTTTGCAATTTATAATTTTGTGTATGATCCTAAATGTGTAACACATAAATCTGAAGACCATAAGTCGAAAGTAATGAAGTGACTGATGCCTCTTTCTTTTTTAAATCAAAACTTAACTATTTGTAATCCTTCCACTTGAATTTAACTAGCTCCAAACAAGACTGCTACTTCTTTGAACTACAGTATAGAAAAGTCCTCCTTGGACTAATGCATCTGTAAATTTTCCATGAAGCACTCCATTCAAATGGAAGTAGACAAGTTTTCTGAATGTTAAAAGACTTACAACTGCGTATCACTGTACAGCATTCATGTGTTTCAGAAACAAAATGTCAGGTTTCAAGACTGTTATGTACTTAATTAGTAGATTTTCATACTTACCACCTCTTTCCAACTCCATCACCATCTGGGGACCTGGTATAGGTGATCTTAAACTCTATGTCAGGTACAAGCTGCATGGCTAGACGATAAAACTTGATGGCTGAAAATAAAGGTTTAATGTTTAATGTCTGATGCCTATACTAGCTTATCAAAGCAAAGTGTTTATTTTCAGAGCAATGGCTCCAGTTAAAAGGTGGAAAAAGCCTTTTCCTAGTAAATCTTATTTAAATATAAACTGATTAGGTTTAAATTCAATACAGAAGACAGATATATTAAGTACTTATTTTCAAAACTAAAAACTTCATGCACTCTTTCATAATAAAGAGCTCTCTCAGACATATTTCAGCCTTTACAGATTTACCTTAACCACTACAAACTCAGCTATGGAGTACAAATTTTTACATTAAAGCATTAAAAAGTCCTGATTTCGTCTGTTGCCCAGCACTTAACAAAGCTTCCTCAACAAGTCATGAAGATTTTAGGCATTATATTCACAAGCAACCATGAGGAACATGAAAGAGAATTTGAAAGATGATGCAGCTACCCTGTATAGTACAGACAGTCATTCAGACATACATAACATTAAAAAGGCATAAAGGGTTAACAAAATATTGTTGTACTTTAAAAACACAAACAATAGACAGAAAACAAGTAAATTTTACTGTGGTAAAACCCTGGAGACTACAAAAGACATAGAAGCAAGCCACTCAAAACACTGAGGGTGAGGAACCTGACTGGGGGAAAGCAGCCTTTTCAAAAAGCTATGTAGCAAGCACAAGACCACGGGGAATGAGGGAAAAACTGATAGATCTGGCTTCTCATAGCATGCAGAGAAAGTGCTTCTGCGTTTAACACTCCAAAGGTGCTACAAACACTGACTAGACAAAACAGGCCCAGGAAAATCACCCTGTGGGAAAAAAATGGTTATTTAAGCTGCAGAATGTCTTTCTTCTGAGAAAACTCTGTATATCCTTCTTAACTTAAGTGGATTCATTGTATGTACATTCAGCCTGCTTTAATACTGGTATTAATACCACCTATGTATTTATATGTCTCCTTGTATTCTCACATGGTGATAACCAAGACCAGAGGGCAACTCTCCTTTAGCTTGGACCCTTAAAAAAAAAACCAAACTCAAAATAAACATTGGTGGGTGTGCAGCTCAGAATCTGACACACTAATGAGTCTGAGAAGCCTGAGTTTGAGGTAAGTGTGTGTTCCCATTTCATATCATGGCTGGTGACTGACAAGCGGTATCCTTTGGCTGGGGAGGAGGAGGAATACCAGCAGCCAGCTAAACAGAGATCAATCTCAACTCCAGCATTTAATCTTGCAGCAAGGCCTGTACTGTACTTCAACATGAACACGCTGCTGTACTTAACTGCCTCACAAAGGTCAGGTATCAGCAGATTTCAGAAGCAGGCTGAACTGTCACTTGGATTCTGGTGACCTGGGCCAGGTCAGCAGATGAAAGTGTGGTCTGAAAACATATGCCCCAACATGTGCTCAGTAATGTATCTTTGTCTGGCATAGGACCATGTCTCCAAGGTCTCATACAGATATATGTGTAGAAACGATTTTGGTTTGTTTCTTTAAGTCTCAAATAAAATTCAACTGAGGAGAAATGGATTCATATTCATGCAGTGCAGATGCCTGAAACACTCCTTTGAATGCAACTCTGTTAGATGTTACTACTTCTCTGCTGCTGTGTTTAACATACAAGGAGTACACTCAACAGATGAAGTTACAGCTTTCATTTTACATACACAATGATTAAATAGACGGCTTTCCTTGTATTTCTTTTTTATATACTTGGAAACTGTTGGTATGTATGAAAGAACTTCCACAATCTACTGCATTATTTCCTAAATGGAAGATTACATATTAGATTAGTTCTGATGTCTTTTTTTACTGCACATTTAATTCTATACCAACACACAAAATACCTTAGCCTAAAGTAATTTTGGCCCATAAAAACCACATAATAAATTATAAACAGAACCAACTAATTTTATTGCCTACTAGGGACTCATATTTCTCTCAGTTCATTTGAGATACGGAACAACCACCAGAAATCCCTTGCAAAGGAAGGAAAACTCCCATGGTAGAGAGGAAATTTTGTATTCAACAGGTGACTGAGTTCAGGAGTTTCCTGAATACACTCAGTTTTGTGTATCTTGCCATATTTTGCAGCTGTACTTTAACCAAGGCGGCCAAAACCCCTTGTGGATGGGCAGGATGGCACGTAAGTTCTGTGTTCCTTTTTTTCAATATAGAAAACCTGGTGCAATAATTGAGTTGCTAGTTATTACCTGGTATCTCCACTACTGACCTACAGGACTTGAAGTTAGGATGGGCTTCTTAATCTATATATTCTGAAAGCTAGATATGAGGAAGAAAACTTTGAATTTCCATTTTTGCTAGTGCTGATCGCAACAGGCCAAGCAAGCTGAGCATCTTAAAAATTTATGGCAAACCTCATAAAGTAAGACAATCAGTTTTAAACATTCACTTCAGGAATTCTTAAAGAAGCCATCTTAGCATGCTGTGCACTATTTTTTTTAAAAAAGCAACAACAAAACAAAAGCCAAACAACAAATCATTCCATGGGTTAAGTAGTTCTGTTCAAAGTGGAATGAAAAAAACAGTGAGCACAGGAAATACAGTATATTGCCTTGCCTAATTACTGATTAAAAAGCCACATAAAGAAGCACGCTATATGAAGAAGCAATCCAGTGCTTCATTAAATTACTAGATTTCAAAACACTGTCGTTTTGTCTCAAAGTTAGAAATTCTTTCCTTGATTTCACTTTAGCTTCATCTCAACCTTAGTACTGTGATATGCTGGTTCCTTTTATAATGAGCTTGTCTGCTCATCCAAATAAATGAGGTCTCAAATTACTATTAGCCTGCAGTTTAAGTTCACTGGCACCACGTAGTCTTGCACATAAATTGGAGACTGTTAAGATTCCTCAATAGGAAGGAATAAGGGTGTTCATTGTAGACTTCCATTATTACCTTCATAAAGGGCCCCATTTTGTTCTTCTTCCACTGCCTTCAAGAATAGTTCTTTTGCCTGCACAATAAATTACACAGAACACTTCTTAAATTCCTTACAAATACAAGTGCATTGTCACTTGACTTAGAATTATTTTTCATCCTACCTACTGTACCTTATGAAGGAGATGAGTAAAACAATTACATAAATAGAGTGAGAAGACATATTCAGGTGCTACAAGCCGTAACTGAAATTCCCAATCAACAAACTATCCATGTTCCTGCTGCTTGCCCCTGACTTACAGTCTTTCAGAAAGCAGATTGGGAAGGTGATGCAAAGCCAAGCATACAACTAAAAAAATCAGTGTAGGGTTACGGAAAGACATTAGTATGGAGACAACAGGTTAATCACCTCTGTTGTTTCTCTAGATTTAATTCAGCTTTAGCTTTTAGGATAGTTATACTGCAATACTAACACACACAAAAAACGCAAAATTATACATCTATTTTTTGGTACCTTTTCCTCTTTTGCTATCTCCTGTTTCCCTCTGGCATCTACAGACTTTACTGCAGGTCCTCTTGAAGATGCTCTGCATGGCAGAGGTTCCAACCCACTAGAACTCATACCTGGGGCAAGCTCAAACATCCACTGAGCTCTGAACATCTGGAGCTCTGCCTAAAAAATCAGATTAATTCTGATTTAGTGTCACATATTCTGACAGTACATCTTCTGAGGAGAAATTATGAAATACAAACATAAAAGATCTCAAAATTATGCTTTATGCTTCCAAGTCTTAAATGGTTTCAGTGAGTTCAGACACAGAGTATTAGCAATTGTCTTATAGGAAATTTTTTTTTTTAAAAGAAAAAAGTGAACAAGTATTTTTTCAATCTCATTCAATGATGTGTTTTTACCTGGACTGCTCACCTCAGAAGAAAAACTGATGTTTTAGGAAGTAGTTGTTAGTACTATGGTTATGACCTAACACTCCATAGAAAAGTATTCTCACTAGACATGGTGTTTGTTCTTGTTTATGCAGAGTTATCTTAAGCAAGAAGTTAATTAGCTCTTCAAATTAAAGTTTAGAAAACCTGATTTTTTGTACACAAGCATACTAAGCTTTATGACAATCAAGACTGTCATTTACATAATACACAAATAAGACCTGACACTCCATTCTCTTTTAAAAAGCAAGGACTATGCTCTGCAAAACAAGACAAGTTGTAATTCTTGCCATACATTTTTTTCAGCATCTTTGAAGCTACACTTTAAATGTCTCTCGCAATCATCATGACTTCTGGGGAGCAACTACACAGAAATCTAGTATTGTAAGAGAACACACTTTTCTATCAGACTGCTTTTATCAACTTTGTGCTCCAGAAGAGGGTCACAAACTGAAAATTTATCCATACAGAAACTGCTGTCCAATTTCTATAGTTCTTCAAATAAATTCCACATCTGTCACACTCCTCCTTTTCATCTACACAGATAATTGAAGACTGAACTTGACACTTGGAACACAATGCAAAATTTATCTGTTTCACTTCTGGAGGGGCAGATTAAGCATTTGTCAGATCAACAAATGTGTGGTAACTAACTAAGCATAAGTAATGCAGCTTAAATCACATCAGTACTATGTTTGCAAAAAAACTCCAGCATGAGAGACATACCTGAAGATTTGCTTCACCGGATCTTTCATTGTCGTCGGTTCTTACCAAATCAGAGTGACAATCTTCTTCAGCTTCTGCCTAGTAGAGAGCAGTCAGATGTGATTATAGAGCCTTCATAAATCCCCACAGCACATTCACAAAGCACAACCTCATTAAAAAATATTCAGCATACTCCCCTTTTTCTCCATCCAACCACACCATGCACCAGTACAGGCTGGGGGCTGACCTGCTGGAGAGCAGTGTAGGGACCTGGGGGGTCCTGGTGGACACGAAAATGACCATGAGCCAGCAATGTGCCCTTATGGCCAAGAAGGCCGATGGCATCCTGGGGTGCATTAGAAAGGGGGTGGTTAGTAGGTCAAGAGAGGTTCTCCTCCCCCTCTATTCTGCCTTGGTGAGGCCACACCTGGAGTATTGTGTCCAGTTCTGGGCCCCACAGTTCAAGAAGGACATGGAACTGCTTGAGAGAGTCCAGCGCAGAGCCACAAAGATGATGAAGGCAGTGGAACATCTCCCTTATGAGGAAAGGCTGAGGAAGCTGGGTCTCTTTAGCTCGGAGAAAAGGAGACTGAGGGGTGACTTCATCCATGTTTACAAATATGTAAAGGGTGAGTGTCAGGACGATGGGGTCAAGCTTTTGTCAGTAATGACCAATGATAGGACAAGGGGCAATGGATGCAAACTGGAGCATAGGAGGTTCCATGTGAATATCAGGAAGAACTTTTTCACTGTGAGAGTGACAGAGCACTGGAACAGGCTGCCCAGAGAGGTTGTGGAGTCTCCTTCACTGGAGACATTCAAAACCCGTCTGGATGCGTTCCTGTGTGATGTACTCTAGGTGACCCTGCTCTGGCAGGGGGGGTGGACTAGATGATCCTTTGAAGTCCCTTCCAACCCCTAGAATTCTGTGATTCTGTGATCCTACACCATAGATCAATATTATTTGATGATAAAAATGAATCTTAAAGTTACTGGTATTGTTTGCACTTTCCTATTAACCCAATTAAGTTGGGGTTTACATTTCAGTCACATCAATCCAGCACAGCTCAGTTATGTATCACTTGAAGGCTTATGCGCATCAGTACACTGCCATAATACCTGAATAAATACACTAAGTGTCTAAGCCAAAGTACAGAACTTTGTATTAAACAGTATTAAACAATATTGTGCTTCACAGAAGAAATTAAAATTTAATCACTATCTTCTCATTGTAAAGATAACCAGTAGTTTTGCTTAATTAATATTTACAAAAGCACAAAGGCTAATGCTTTCAGTAATGATACATACTTTACAAAAATTATGGGACAATACAGGCAATCTCAAAAACTACATGTGAAACTAAACAAGGAATGTATTGTAAAAGAGAATGAAAAGCTAGCATGAGAGCTTGACAGCTGGTTTTATTTACAGGACTGCTGTGAGACAGGTTAAGCAAATAAGACCACAAATAAGATCTTTAACTAAATTTAGCAGGGCTCTACATAGTAGTCAGCTAGTTTAAGAGCAAAACTTATAAAGACGCAAATAAATTCTCACTGTGAAATATACTGAGATTTATGGAATCTATACTAACACAAAGAAAAACTAATTCTGAGCATCAGTGACAAACCACTACAATGACAACAGCAGCAAGATGCCAGTAAGGGAAAAAAAAACAACACGAAGACTGAGACATTTGTTTAAAGTTCTTGTAGCTGAACCATCCCAGTTTTTCTACAATTCTGCACTGAAATTCAGATTTGTAATTCCCAGGTACATGATGCAAAGTGAGATTAGAAGGCAGCAAACCTGGCACTAAGATTACCACAACTACTTACAGCACTTCAAGTGACATTCTGTCAGTGAGATTCTTCAAACTTCTCATAAAGAAATCTCTTATCTCCTGCACAATCACAGTGCAGAAATCAAAGTATTCTTGCATTCAGAAAATTTATAAAATTTTTATAGCATCTGGAAGTTCATGATCAAACTACAGAATACTGGAAAACGCAATGGGAAGGCAACATTTAATCTCTTTGTCCTGGTGACAGGGACCTCCCTGAAGTTCAGCTATAGTACTTGCCTCCAGTTCCCCCAAACAACCACAAAGTTGCTGGCTTGTCATCTGTAAACGCGTTTTTCACTGATGTCACAGCCCATTTATCTTGTACAATTGATAGTGCAGACAGTGTTGGTTGGTTAAACAGATACTGCATCTGTTCCTATGCTCTGATTTTAAGGCTATATATTTTTAATTTCTCAGTGGAGTACAGAGGTAAGCCAGAATGCTCCAAAGCACCAGCAGCGTTCCATCTGAGCAAGGAGCAAGTAACTTATGAAATTTTATGGGTTTTGATTGCAGAATTTTGTTGCAGGCAGTTAATGTTCCATGAGTTTCAGCAGTCCTATCACGTTATTTTAGCACCAGGGAGTATGTCTACGGTGGCCAAACAGACAGCCCAGGAACAACCCAGCAATGAAATGGATGTCTTGTGTGTGATTATGGCACTGGGCTGACACAAGTAAGGCCCACCTCTGCCTGCGCAGAGTGCAAGGCCTCCGGTTTGCAGCTGAATGGTGTCCAGTCAGCTCTCAGACCAGGCAGAATAAGCCTGGTTTTATCTGCAAAATGCAGGGACCAGTAAAGTTATTTCTAAACTAAATCAACACGCTATCGTCTTGTGCTAACGGCACGCCCATTAAAACCTTTAACTCATCAAGTCTGTAAATAAACTAAGAGTTAAAATTACTTAGGAGGCTATGAAGCTGGCTGAAGTTTATCTCTTGTTCAAACACTTTTTGTTTCACTATGCTGTTCAAAAGCCTTAATTTTCCTCCCCTCGTCTCTGTTCAACTGTGCCCTATTTTTCCATTTCTGAGTCACAGTCAGTCAGGATTCTGGACCAAATGTTTCCAAAATGTCATTCGATGCTCTTTAAAAATTAAACATGCTCTCAATCGAAACAAAAAATACACCATGCTGTGAAGACCTAGTCCACAGCCCGTAAGCTGTCAAAAAACACCATGAGATTGATTACAAAGTTCTGACTTTTGTCATTACCTCCTCTATACTGAGTGCATGTGCGATTTGAAGTCTCTCATGCCAAAGGTTTGCCTTCTGGCAGCAGTGGCAGGATAAGTGACCATCCCTTTGAATTTACCAGTAAAGCAATTCATCCACATTGCTGCTGCATGGCTAACTGGACTGGAAAACTGATCCCTATTAACAACCTTTCTGCTATTTATTTATCTCCTGAAATCAGACGGTTTTGCTACCATAAACGACTGAACACTGGCAGTGCTGAAGTAAGGACCTTTACTAGCTCATGAGACCACACCTAAAGCAGGTTGCAACTTGTAGGAATTTGATCCTTGGCCCCACTGTGACAACACGTAGACTGCAGTTGTACTTTCTTAAGTTCACGGAACGTGGTACTGTAACCGCTGCTTCGTGGGCAAACCTAGCCTGTTGATCTCTATGCTGCTGGCCTTCCTCCTGCTACAAGCCAGCTGTCCTACGAACAGTGGCTTTATCCCGCTTGAAAGTGAGACATCCTTAATGTGTACTGATCAGCTCGTGCCATTTTCCATGAGAAAAGTGGTAGCCAGTCAAGCCACCAAAAGGTCAACATGTCAAATGTAAATATCCAAATTAGACCGTGACCTGTAAAAAGAAATCAGCTGAGTTGATTTGATTCTAATTTTTTAAAAAGCTTTAGAAATCATCTGCCAAATGCAAAACCAGTTTATTTGCACAGCTTAGTTTTAACTGTTTTGCAATCAATAGTCGTGTGCCAATTTGCTCACAGCACAACAAACACTTACTGAACTGTCTGTAATGTCAAGTCCTTTAACAGTTCAGATCTTTGTTTCACCAAAATAAAGCCAAGACCAGAAACAGTTCAAAGGTGACTGTCACCTGCTGAACAGGGCTACCTGTGGACTGTGCAGAACTAAAGGACTAAGCAAGCACGGCGTAGCAAAAGAGTGACCAGCAGCCAGTATTCCTCTTGGTTTTATAACAACATGAGAAAATAGCTCAGTTTTTCTGTCGATGTGGCAAAAGCAAAACTGTGTTCAAAAGTAAGTTTTAATCACGGTGGTGGTGAGTTTTTAAAAGCTGCTGAATGATACAAATGGTTTAACTTGGAATGATCAAGTTCTCCTTGTGGATACTTGAATCCCTAGAGGTGCCGTCAGGAACGTCCAACAATGTTCCTGGTACATTAAATCACAAACCCAAACAAGCAGAGCGCCTGGCCCACGGAGCTCTTTAAATTGCCGAGTGACTCCGTGCCGCCTGTTCCTGAGGGAGGGGGAGAGGTGGGCAGGCTGCTCCGCAAGGACAGGGATTCGGTCGGGTGTTTCCACGGCCAGCTGCGGACCGCTCCTCCGCCGCGCAGCTCCATAGCCAGCCCGAACCCCTCAGCGGAGGGCGGCCTTGCCCCCGTGCGGCGCGGCTCCCCGGGCCGGGAGCACAGCCCCTTCCCTGCCGGTGCCCGCGGGCGGGCCGGGG
>VZRW01006787.1:93391-121321 GCA_013398125.1 Aegotheles bennettii | reverse complement strand
TTGTATTTGTTGCACTCTGGCATACAAATGATTGCAACTGTGTTTTACATTTTTTTTCTGGAAGGTTCTCTACTTCACAGTTTTCAGAGTACGTTTACATGGTGGTAGGGTTTTTGACCTTGTGGTCAAAGTAATAATCCTCAGCTGACACTATCACAGTTATTACTCTCTCACATATTTATATAACAGCTGCTGAAGCTTCAGGATATTACTGCAGTACCAATAATAAATATTAATATTTCTATAGCAACCAATTGTTCTTAATTACTTTCACCACAGGAGCCAGGTGAAAGAGGCGCCAAGCTCTGAAGAAGAAAGATCCTTATTCAATACAACATTTCCAAAGGAGAGAAGCAATGCAAAAGGAACTGGAAATATGCCAATAAAAGGAGACATTTGAAAGAGGAAAAGATAAATATTTAGCCAATGAGATCTGTTGAAGTACAAAACATCATCTATAATTCAAATTCAAAATTACTGTATTTAAATATTGTCACAGCTGTACTACAAATAGGCCTATGCCGGCAAATTACAACATAAGCGTGAGACACGGACATAAGTTTTAACTTATTTCCTCTTCCTTGAAAGTGCGGCTGTCATTGGAAAACTTTTTTGGACTGTTGCTAAATCTGTACTTTTTTTCATGCCATAGTTACAACTTTTTCACACATCCAAGACTGAATAATGGGAAAACTAGAAAAAGAGATGACTCCAGAATGAGACATCCATTGGAGACCTTGGTCCAAATTTTGTATAAAAGGGTTGAGTGCTGAGCATCTGTGACTAGAAGAAAGGCCACAGAGAGAAGCTGACATGGCCACCCAGCAGAGCCAGTGGCTTCACCATACAGCATGTGCATGCAGATGCTTCTGCTAGGAAAGCTTCACACTGACTATGCCTGTAGCTTTCAAAACTACTCAGCCTGTCCATGTCAGCAACACCACCTGGTGTCAGAGGGCTGGGTATGGAAATGCCCATAGAGTTTTAAAGACCTCTGTGCTCCAACAGGATTTGGGAATAACTGACTGAGGGGCAATTTATACCCTTGTGAATAACACAGGGGGAAAATATGAGAAGAGATGGAGCTGGCCTTCCCATCTGGCTTCTTGACAAGACTGTCAGTGACCTGTCACCTGACAGTTCATCAGGAGTTTAGACAGAGAGAAGTCATCAAGGAACATTGTCCTCTGACAGAAGGAAAGAGTAAAATTTAATGACATAGGAAAGCTAGTCCATTTGTAGACAGATGGGAGCAGTTTTGTGTTCACAAGCCCTGGTCCTCATGTGGGATTTCAATCACGTTGATATCTGTTGGAGGGACAACACTGCAGGGCACCAGCAATCCAGGAGGATCCTGAAATGCATTGACAACAATTTCCTTCTCCAAGTGGTAGAGGAACCAATGAGAAAAGGTGCTATGCAGGACTTCGTTTTCACTAACAAGGAGGGGCTGGTGGGGGATATGAAGCTTGAGGGCCTTGGCTGCAGTGACCATGAAATGGTGGAATTCAAGATCCCTAGGGCAATAAGGAGGGTACGCAGAAAGCTCACTACCCTGGACTTGAGGAGAATAGACTTTGACGTCTTCAAGGATCTGCTTGGTAGGGTACCATGGGACAAAGACCTGGAGGGGAGAGGGACCCAAGAAATCTGGTCAATATTCAAGGTTCATCTCCTCCAAGCCCAGGAGCAATGCACCCCAACAAAGAGGAAGGCAGGCAAGAATAAAAGGAGGCCTGCATGGATGAACAAGGAGCTCCTGAGCACACTTAGATGTAACAAGGAAACCTACAGAGGGTGGAAGCAAGGACTGCTTGGAATACAGTAGCCTACAAAGAATACAGAGAAGTTGTCCAAGCAGCCAGGGATCAGGTCAGGAAAGCTAAAGCCCAGATCTGGCCAGGGACATCAAGGGCAACGAAAAAGCTTCTACAGGTGTGTCAGTGGTAAAAGGAAGACTAGAGAAGATGTGGGGTCTCTCCAGAAGGAAACAGGAGACCTGGTCATGCAGGATAAGATCTTTCTGCCCTCGACCTGCATCCCTCCCTCTCCCAGTGCTCTCCTGGTGCTTACCAGCTCCTTATCAGTGCTCTACTCTAAATTGCATCTGTGGGTATAATCTTGTTTAAAAGGAAGCAGCCTCTTATGGGGAGCTTTG
The DNA here is from genome assembly GCA_013398125.1 of Aegotheles bennettii. Taxonomy (NCBI): domain Eukaryota; kingdom Metazoa; phylum Chordata; class Aves; order Caprimulgiformes; family Aegothelidae; genus Aegotheles; species Aegotheles bennettii. The sequence continues at coordinate 119,163 of VZRW01006787.1, read as the reverse complement.
GGTTAAAAACACAGAGGTTTTTCTCTGTATGTGTGTTAAATATATTATTTTCCACATCTATAGACAAGCCCACACAAAGATTAAAATGGATGAAAGCAAAGGAGCAACTTTTGGCAAGATGTAAATCACTTAAGCTAACTCTGCCACCAAAGGATTCATAACATGAAAAAGCATATTTGTAGCACTGCTCACAAATAGATTAGCATTTTCCAGTCTTGCTCAAAACGTGTCTTTCCACATAGACTGATAGATTTTTATTGAATTTTCTGATTGTTCCATTTTATCACTACAGGCAAGCAACAAAGCCATGAGCACTTTGATTTAATCATCTATCAGGTACTATTGCAGTGTTTCAGGTCCCTTTGTGCTACACCATTCTTAATTAATAGGTTATGAACCTGCTTACACCCATGAGACTCCATTAAATGCAGTTGGATGGTACATAATGCTTATTGAATTCCAGCACAAAATTTGTTTTTCTGTAAATGTACTGTCTTAAGACAGGCTCCACGTCCAGCTATAATTCAATAAAAAATTTAATGAAGCTTGTCAGCTTGTCTAATAAAGAATAGTACCACTCTGCACAGAGCTGGAAAGCACAGAAAATTTTGTCACGGTCTTTTTGTCAGACATGATGAGCACTGAAGTCCAAGCTGAAGGACAGACTAGAAACAATTGTATTTCATTTGATCTAGTTATGTTGCTCTCTTAACCAAATTGAGAAAACAGTGGGTAATAGATGTGGAAAAGGGAAAACTGCAGATCTGGTATTAAAGTGGGAGAGAGAGGGAAAGAGGCAGTTCACGTTTTGGAATAGTTCAGTAAGAGATAAAATGAAAGGAGGCTGCTAGTGAATATCTGGTGAGTCCATGAGTTGAGAGTGTTAGCACACAATACTTTCTGGTCATCAGAGTTGGAATGGCTGTTTTGTTAAAAACATCCTCCCATTCATAACTGGGTCCTTCTGCTCTGTGGGAATCTATTGTTCTGTGGGGTGCTCATTTAACTTCACCTGTATGATTTTCATTTCAGTTTAAGAAAGGTAGAGATTTGTCTATTTCAGTGTGTCTGTTGTAGGATCTCTGACAATCCTAAAAATCTATGAAACTGGTTTGTATCTTTATACAAAACATTGGTTTCTCTAGTACAATCTGATGCTACTCAATGCTACTTGTCACACTCACCTACTGTTCTTTACAGTTGCTTGGTTTGTGAAGGAATATGTGGTTGTGTTGGGGATTTTTGAACACAATTGCTGTAAAATGCATTTATTGTGTAATGTTGGCCATGATAACCAGAAAGTTGAGGTTGATGAAATCTGTACATGCTTTAATGGACAAGTGGTTTTTAATAAATTGCTGATGAAAATTGCTATAGGATTCTAACTTTGCAGGTCAGATGAAGAAGTCATCCTCATATAACATAAATGTCCTATATAGAGCTCTTTATAAACCTCCTAATCCCAGATTTTTCTCTGATTAGTATTTCTCCAAGAATAACTGCTAATATGAATGCATAGGAACTGGCGAAACTAGCAGAGAATAAGAAATAGATTAACTATTTTGCAGAATGCTTGGCTTTAAAATCTGAATGCTGTCATGTTCTTCTAGGTGAGACTGTGATGGTATAGGATCCTTGTATAACAGATGAAGATACTCTGAATGATGAAAGAGGGTTTATGTTGAAAAGTTTTTGAAACATAGTTTGCCTCAGAGAAAAAAATGCTCTTCGAGTTTCTGTGTATCCTACTTTTATCAGAACCGTGGTTGTGTCTGATGTGTCTACCTGGTTTCCTGTATTCATCATTATTGGGAAATGTATAGAAAACTCTATGGAACACGAATGGAAATAAGAGAGCTAGTAGAGTAGATTTTTATTTGGGTTCCCTGAGAAGGCATTCAATAGTGTCTTTGAGACAAAAGACAGAGAATCATATGTCTTTTTTCCTTGAGTTCCTATTTGTTCTATCAGAAAATCACCTGCATGTCTTGCTGATGCAGTCTTTAATGATGTACAATTTTTGTTGCTCTTCCTGAATGTAAAGATTGTCATTGTTTTCAATTAGAGGTAAAACAGAACTTGAGATTATTGGTTACTCTTATCCACCTACATGAAAATACGGTCAGATTTTGGGCTTTCAAATGTGTGATTTCCAAAGCAAGCTAATTTAGAGCTTGAAAAGAATAAGAATGCTTAAAAGAAAATATTATTTCAGGGGAAGGAGTTATTGATATATAGATGGGAGAGCAGACTAAAATCCATTTTCCCATGTAAGTCCAACCAGTGGGTCTGGCAGTCACACAACATGAGGGCTATCAGGTCACCTGGCTTCATTTTTTTCTGTTCCTTTTCTACCTGTAGCTGACTGCAGAGCTGGGACTGTCTGAGATGAGACAGTGGCCACAGGCTTGGTGGAAACCCCTGATCTACCCAGCCTGTGTAAATAACAGAAAATGAGTCAGAGGTGCAAGAACAGGAAGGATAGAGGTAGGATGGCCAGTTCTTCTTCAGTTCCTCTCAGTACACCATTCTCCAGCCTTCACAGGAAAAAGAAGTCACTGAAAATAAGATATAGAATTGGAACAACATTGTTCAAGATTAAATAGAGAAGAAAGTGAGGTTATGCAGAGGAAAAAAATGGAACAGAAGGAGAACAAAGCAGCAAAAGAAATACTGACATTTGTTACATTGTGGCACAGCCTGGAGGTCCCACTTTATGTTTGTGTACCCTTCTGCTAGCCATTATTTCAAACATTACTGAAACATAGCTATTACCCTGGGACCGTAAAAATAAACAAATTCTGAAAGAAACAGGAGAATCAGATTTACTGTCAGAGCTCTGAAAATGCTGGTAGCAACAATACATATTTTAAGGGATGGGTATCATAAATGAAGACTGTACAGCTTCTTAGTGAAACCTACTTCGATTTCAACAACATGCAAGACAACTTTCAACCACACCAAAAACAAGGAGAAACATTATCCTGACTGAAAAAACCCTTCAACCTGCTTGGTGACACAAAATTCTTCTAGTGACTGAGACCCATCATGTCAAAATCTGATTGCAGAACTGCAAAATAGAGGAGAAATCAGGATAGTCTGGGTGAGGTATTTGACCATTGCGGATATACCAGCATGACAAAGTCAATACCATGCAGCCTTCCTTGAATGAACAGAATGAAATAGATTCTAAAACGAATGTTTCTCCTTGAGCTTTTTGTCCCCCATATCCTTGGGATCTTGGCTCCTGATATGTATCCTGGAACTATGTGTGCAGTTGCTGGGGCAGAGACTTTATTCAGTTGGATGCCAGTTTTGGGGGTAAAGGCAGGAGGAAGGACCAAGTGTCTGCTGGCAGCTGTGCAAGGATCACATCACAGGCAGCACTTTGGTCTTTCCAAGCAGCCGGTCAGAGTTCAGCTCCACTCTGCTGATTCTTTGAAAAACGAGCATTGTGCTTGCTCACTGGAATTTTAAAGTGTATTTCTAGGAACATTTAGCCTTTATAGTCAAACACGCTTATCTGAAACGCTGCAGGAAACATCTCGTTTGCTCAGAAAACTCTGGATGCAGCAGGCAAGTTTTTAAAATTAATCTGTTAGAATCTCTAGGAAAGACAATGAGAGAGGAATTAACAGCTGATTCCAAGTTTAACAAGTAACAGGAAAACCACTACACAATGCAGGTTCTAATGACCTTGTAGTAACAGTAATATATAACAGCCAGAGAGAGCAGTAATGCTCATTGCTAAATGTTAAGTACCAGTTTCTATCCTAAGTCTACATTTTCTTTTTTTTTTTTAGAATTTTACGAGACTCTTTCCATGTAAAGTAATATACACAATGACAATTACATATTTTCTCTAATTGCAGCAAAAGACATTTCAACACATTTAAGGAAGGTGGTAAGGGAAAACTGTCTATTCCTTTGTTTTTCATTTAAGAATTAATTCTTTTTCTTTTTTTAGCAAGTCTTCTAATGCCTGCATACTTTGCAACAGAAACATGGTATTTGATTGCTAGGAGGAGGTGGTGAAGAAGGAAAACCTCTTTGTTATGACTGGCAAAATCTAGAGCATTTTGTAGACCAGAATTTTTACATTCTCACTAGAAAATCTTGGTAGATATCAAGTGGTCTTTACAGGTTTCTCAGTGTTGTGTATGTTTCTAGGCTCCCCTAAACCATCTCTTCTGTGTTTTTTGACTGTGTCAAACACTAAACCTTTACCCCCTGTCAGAAATACGGAACAGCATCCAGAAGTCTGAACTCCCCCAACGCAGGGACCTCGCTCTTCCAGCAAATAATTTTAGGACACAGCAATGAAATGTGTTATTTTCCCCTGCTGTACTTAGCTCACATAAACAACAAGGGTCTACTGATGATATAATTTACTCCATTAACTGAAACAACAGAGACTTGTGTTGGCACCCAGCCTCCCAGGGAAGGAAAGAGACTTGTTCCACATGAGACTGTTTTGGTGTGGGAGCCAGGATGCAAGTCCAAGGAAAAAATGTGCCAGAATGTCAATATTAAAAGTTTACAAAGTCAAATTGTGAAGCTGAGGAAATGTCAAAATTGTACTCTACAAGAATACATTGTTTTGCTCCCCAGAATTCCTGTCTTGTTTAATATGTAGGATGGGCAATGAATGAGGCAGAAGCTGGCAAGAACAGAAGGAACGTTCTCTGCTTTCAAAACTGATCTGGGACCCAGGATGCCTGGGTTTTATTCCAAATTCAGATGCCACTTTTCTACAGGATGCTAGACAAAAGTGTAACAATAAATATATACAGTAAAGTTGGATTATGTTGTGCAATTCACCTTAAATCTGCTACCTCTTAACTTGATTGTAATTTCAACCTTAACCTTCTTTTAATACATTTTTTTCCAAAACCATTTTGATACTCATTGAAATGGGTCTGCTTCTCATACCCATGAATGTGTGTTGGCAGGCTGTTCAATGATAATCTGTTGCACACAAGGGGCTCAGTTATTCATTCTGCTGCAGACCTGTCTCCAGGAGCCCTGCCATCCCAGTGTCTGACCCTTACACTGACATATATTGCAATACAAATAGATGACCATGTGAAGCTGTTCATGGGCAAGCAGAAATCAAGCAGGTCTTAACCTATGGTAGGCTATGCTAAAAGTTGAATGTACGCCTGGCTGGATTTTCAAGAGAAGAATTATAAAAACTTTATAATATCATCTTTATCATCCATCTGAGACCTTGGATAAACAGTTTGGTCAGGAAGAAGTGCAACCAGGATGTGCATGAATTATTTAGAGATGTATATATACACATGTATGCAAGATGCATCACAGGCTCATGTCCTAACCATTTGCAAGAACACTGCATAAAAGCTTGCTGGTTTTTTTCCTTGCACTTGACTGGATCTTGCTGTTTTGCAGTATTAGCGAAGAGGAAAATAGGTTTTTCTTGAGTTGTTTTTCCCCTTGTATTTGTGAGAACACTGGGATCTTCACTGATCTGTGCCTGATGGGAATCACTGGCCAAAATGCTACAGCTGAAGTGAATGACCTTTGCCAATACCAAGTTCATCTTGCAGAAACCGATGGACAGCGAAAGAGCAAGAGAGCAAGAGACAGCTCCGACAGTAATGGGCTGTAATTGAGTTCTCAGCCTTGCTTTAACTGCCTTGGTGCGATTGCCTGTGAAAATTGCTCTGTTTTATGCTCTTTGTTAGGTTCTGTCAAGCCCCATTTAAAATAATGAGGCCCCTTCACTCACTTTCTCTCCGTAGAGTTCGAAGCAGACAAGGGAACTTTCAAAGGAAGAACAAAAACTCATCTGTGGAGAAGAAGGGGATGTTGTAAATTACTGATACCCAGGATTCTTGCAGAGACAGTTAGCCAGATGTGACCTTGATAAAGGACAAATCTAACACACATTATCCAGCTCTTGCAGCCATCGCCTTCTGTTCCCAGGAGGTGCAAACTCATGCTGGATGCCCAATAAAGCTGCTGCTCTCTAGCAGCTGATCCATCTCTTTCATCAAGTGTGCAAATCCACAACACATATCACAGGAACAGCATGAATGTATGGGGACTAATGAGTCTTAGAAAGCCCTTTATGGAAGTCATGTTTGCACTGGGAGGAAAGGTCATGCATAGAGAGGTGCTGAGCGCTCACAACTGTGCATTGAGCTACAATGCTCACAGTTCCCTTTGTGCATAGGACAGCTCTACCATGAAGTAATTGATCTCATCACGGGGTGTGTACTGTAACTTCCCACAACTGCTTAGAGTGTAATAATTTACATGTCATATAATATCAGTCAGGAGGTCCTGCAACTACAGAGACTAATGAAAGGATATTTTACCCTCATAGAACTCCTTTAAAACACCCTTGAAAAAAAATCTAAAATATGAAAGTTTTTATTTACAGAAAAACAGTCTTTAACAATATTTAACGAGGCAAAAGGTTTCAGAGTCATTCAGCAATATCTGAGTGGTATAGAGAAAACTTTCACATGAGTAAATTGTGAAAAAGTGCAAAATAATTTACTCACTGAATATACCAATATTTATCCTCCTAGTAATAAGGTTTATTTCAAAAAGCTATATCATTTAATGTAATTTTTCTTATTAAAAACATCCCACTAGCTCTACTGCTGGACTGGGCACTGAGACAATCAGTGATGGGGGAAAATCATCTCTTGAACTTGAGGTTTGCCACTGTTTTGCAGGAGGCAAAATGCTTCAAAAAATACAGTTCAATCTGAAAATGTGGGAAAACTGTGTGGAGAAATGCATTGTCTTCTAAGTTTATCTGATTGGAGATTTGGATTTTCTTCAATGTAACCTACTTGTCAGTAAAGAAGGGAAGCTGGAGAAATCAAGTGAGATGACTACATGCCTTTCAGGAATGTCAGTCATTGAAAACTCTTCTTGGATTTCAGTTTCAAAAGTCTTGCATTGCCATAAGACAATTCACAAAACACACCATGATTTGTGGGAATGCCTCTTTAGGAATACAGCTGGTCAGGAGATGCTGAGACTGTCCGGTGAGTGAATCCACAGAATTTGAATCTAGTCCTTTTTCACTATGGGGAGGACAGAAGGGGAAGAAAGTTATTTTTGATACAAACAGAAATGAGAAAACCAAGTCTGGACACAGGAACCCACCAAAGCCTGAGTTCCTTTGTTGGCCTTGATAGGCACTCCTGCAACACAAAGCCCTATACATATGCTGTACTTCTCACTGATGTGACAAGACCCATACTGTTGGGAATATGTTCATTTTTCCCTGCAAAGGTTTTTATATGGGTCAGAAACATTGTTCTGAGACAAAGGTGGGCATAGGTTTAATTATTGCTTCCTTTCCTTGTACTAAGAGGTTGGAAAACAGACATAAGTCCAGCTGACATCAGTATCCTTGCTGATGAAAGTAGGAGACCAAGGCTTGAGCATGGAGTGGTCTAATACTTCTGGGCTGAGGAATGAAGAACTGGTTGATTTGTCTCTACCACAGCAGAAACAGACTTCAGTGTCTCTCTACTTTATAACCCTGTTTTGAGAAAGAAGTAGATACCTAAAACTCTGAGATACAAATTTCTTTTCTCCTCAGGAATGGGAAGCCAAAAGAAAAGTGGTGATAGACTGAAAACCTTGTAGAAAAGACATAAGTACCTGGCAAACAGAGGCCTGGAAGAACTCATCACATGACACCAATTTTATTACTGGACTTGCTTGCAATGTATTAACAAACCATTAGATGTCCCTTTGTGCCTTGCAAAGCTCCAGACAGGGCACAGTTCTTTGGAAAAGAAAAAAGGAAAATCAAAAACTGGAGGTCAATCTGTGCAGAAACCCTTCTGCCTGTTTGATTGTCCCTATTGTTGTGGTATTTGGTAAATTATATGTATTTAGAAAGGAACATGCTTCTGCAGTTCATGATATCAACAAACTACTAACATTACACTCTCTGTGTTAGTCATGTCCTTCTGGGTATGTTGGCCAGTGTCACACTCTGAGGCTGTTGGAGCACTGTGCTCTTGCAAAGTTTAAAAAAGAGGTCCGGCTCTGAGGTGACTTTTACCTTGCCCACTTGCAGTAGGAAAATGTATCCTAAAATAAAGATCCAGCAGCAACACATGAGGCTGCCAGAAAACATGACAAGAGCCAGTATGTGGCTGGGAGGGCTTCTCAGAGCTGCTGTGATCCAGAGGAAGGACCCTCTGTAAGGTAGTAAATAACAGCTTTTCCTCCCAGGGAGCAAGAAGCTGAGTTGTCTCTGTTCTGGATGCTTGCCTCTTAAGCCATCTTCTCCTTTCTTATCAGCAGTTTACCACATTCAGCATTTCCCTTAGGTAGAAAGAAAGGAAGTGCAGTTTATTATTTAGTCATAAGTGTAGTTTTATGATCTCTTAATTAGTGAAGAGACAAGAGTTGTTTGCTATTCCAGCTCTCACCACATGCAGAGCTGCAGAAAGAGATACAAGGCTGAATCTGCAAGAAACCTTGTGATAACTCATTGCTAACAATCCCCAGAGCTGCTGCTTTTCTTCCACGCTATTGCTTTACAGGATTCATTATGTTTTCTTCCTTCTTCCCTTTTGCACACTTTCCTTTCACCTTCTCACAAATATCCCATTACCAGTTCTCTCACCTTGATTCTGACTATCTTAGAATTTGGTCATATATTTTTCTGACTTTTTTTCCTCTTCTATCCATAACTTTGTTCTTCGCTATATGAAAGGGCATAGATAAAACGTTGCAAACTCCAGCCTTTTAGTATGGTATTTTCTTACCTTCTGGATGGTCTTATCTTTACAGCTATTTATTATTGGCTGTTTTCATTCCTCTGTTTCTCAGTGTTAGCACTTTGCTTCCTTTATTATACACACCAGTCAGTGAAATTTATATTCACTGCCCACTCATAATAATAATAAAAAGGAGGGAAGATATCTTACTATGCTGTGTCTCTGCTGCATTTATCAGCAGCTTGGAAGGTCTCTTTGGCAGTGGTGTTACTGATAGTGTTCTAGAGCCATCAGATTTGAGACAGAAAATGGCATTTGCCCTGCAATGACAAAGACTTTGCATTCTTCATCTTACTAACTAGCTTATTGTCAATTGCTTGGTTGCTTTTAATTAAGACAATGTGTTGTGTAATTATTTTTTATTTCAATTATATTGCTTCTGTACATTTAAAACTGCTGTTTGTCTTGCTGCTCAAGGCTTTCTGCAGCACAAGATATACATGAACTATGACTTAAAGATGTCTACGGAAGAACTGGAGGGCTGGGAACTATGTGTTCACATAGCATCATCCATTAAATTTTAGGGACTTGGGCTGAATGGTGATGTAGAACTAGAGGAAAATAATCTGCTAGTGGTACATGCTGAACTTATATTTGCCCATGTCACAGAACAATACAACGGAGGCTACCAGCCAAGCAGGGTACCCAAGCTAAATGAAGAAAGACCATACAGAGCAGTCAGAGGAAATTCTTGTAATGCACTCAGTATCACACAAGTAATTTAAGAGTTACAATTGCAAAAAACTCCCTGGGGACTGGGATGAGGCTGCCAATTCCATTTTACCTGAACTCATCTGTAAAACTGGCAAAGTAACGTGCTCTGCCACAAGTCTCTGACATACTGTTCAGTGTGAGTGTTCAGGCAGGAACTTGGAGGCTTAACATATGTTTGCTGCATCATCTCCTAGGGGAGACATCCAATACTATATTATTACTATTGGACTCAACTTAAGAGGCACTTTTGTCTCTCTATAGTCAATTATTTCTCAGAGGTGGCTTGACTTTGGTCATGTAAGAACTCATTAGCATTGTAACTGCAGACAGATTGCACCTTTGTCATTCTTTGCTTAAAGATTTGTTCTGGGAAGAAGGAGGTTTTCTTTTTTTAAAAAAAAGAGCAACCCACCATTATTTGGGATCATCATTTCTCCTTTGCCCTAGCCAAGTCAGTAGCCAGAAAACAGAAATTATGTGTCTGGGTCACTCTAGTAATATAATGGCACTTGCAGAAATAAGAAATCCATGCTGAGCTCCACACCTTAGACACTGAAACAAGGGAAGACTCAGCTGATAGTCTGAAGTCTCAATTAGATATTATAGCTCAGGACCAGAGCCTGAAGGTGTGTAAACTCATTGCTCAAGCTGATTTTCTGACTTGTGTGGCAGTGCAGTGTCCAGACAGGACCTGGCTTACAAGCCTGCTGTGCCAGTAGCAAAGTGGGGGAAGTGCCACAGTGCTGCACTGTGCTGCTACGGTGGAAGTGCAGAGAGGTAACACCGGAGTCCGTCTTCTTGTAAAACTGATTAGTCTGAGGTTGCAAGAAAATCACTTTCCAATGATAACTGGTCCAGGACCATAGGAAGTCAGAGTCCCACCTTGGGACCTGGGAGGTAAGGGGTTTTCCGTATATAAAGAGCTGCTCTTTGTAAGAAAGGGGACTTGTGCAGATAGATGAAGAAGTTGGCAAGCTCCCCTTGAGCTGGTTTGTATTCAATTTGTTTGGCAGAGCTCTGGGAAGCAAGTAGAATATGGGGAAGAAATATTTATAAGGAATCCACTTAGTCCCTAACTGCAATCTGGATTTCAGTCTGTTTGACATGGATATTTGTGGGAGACATGGAATTTGAGTTCCCAACAGCAAAACCTTGGAAGCAGAAAACATCTAAGGGAAAGGCTTTCTTTTACTTCACTACGAGTCACTTAGCACAATCTTATTTACATGCCAGCCTGAAAGAACGTATCTCTCACGCCTCTGATCCCGGTTTCAATTAAACTCCACTCAAAACTCAGTCTCAGTGGTCCTCACAGGAGGCAATGAAACGCCTGTGAAAGTGATTCAGGGGAGAGATGAGAAGCAGGAGAGTGGTGGAAGTCTCACTTCTATCTGGTTTATTTTTATACTGCTCTCATCAGCACAGTACCAGTATGCCTTCCGCTAGCACAACAAGCTGCACAATTAGCATCTTGTAACTATGCCTCTTTCTCCTCCCTCCCAGCCCCTTATGCACAGAGGGATTTTGTTTTTAGCTAAATACTTTATATGCAGAACTATAGGTTTATAAATCTTCAGTACCTGCTACTGAAGAGGGTGTGTTGCTAGTGGCTAAGCCAGAAGCATTCTGGCAACATGAAACATCTTTACACATAACACTTATTTCTTCCTTGAAAAAAAAAATATATATATGTATACTGAGAATTGCCAGCATAGTTGGCACTGGCAGGGAAGACACAGAGGCCATTTCCTAATAGTGCTGCTGGAAGAGCTAGCAACCATGTTGGTATGATAGGTGAGAGGTAAAGGCCAGGTAGATGTGTTTGATGAGTGACAGTGGTGAGTCTGCTCCAAAGGACCCCATGTTTCCCACAGCAGGCATTGTAAGTGAGAATGAAATATAGCAAAAGGAGAAGCGACAGTACAATGTGCAACTAAGCAGAGCTTTTTTCCTGGGCTGTGAATAGGGGGAATACTGTAGGCCTCATATGCCTTCCTTCTTTCCTCCTATTTGATCTCTAATTGCTGCTGCAGCTTTGATGGGCTATGACCCCTACTGTGGCTTTGAGACAAAGTGAAATATGGGCAAAGTAGGAACTCATCGATTCTGGTACATAATTCATAAAACTTCTGTGTAAAAGATACAGTTCATGAATTCCAACTTGATGAAATATTCAAAGGAAGATAAATATATTTGCAGGTATTAGACTCCCTGGCACTTAAAATCTCTCAGGACATTGTGCCAGAGAGTTCCCAGCCACGTTAATCACACTGTACTGTGAATAACCTGCTGCAGAGTGCAGGCTCTGCCAGCTGAGGAGAGCTAGGAGAGCAGGCAGAGAGAGCTATGGAGGGCACCAAAACTGCCACGCTACAGCTACATGGTCAGGGGACAGGAAGGGGTTGAAAAGCCTCTGAGGGAGACATATTTGTCCTCTGAGGGCAGCTTGGTGCATCCTGTACACTGCTTTGAGAGAGGACATACAGCAGTGTGAGAAGTCTGGGAAAGCCCCCAGAAAATGTTTCCTCTGAGTGGAGCCACCTAACTGTGCTGGCCTGCCTGGGATGTGCTGGAGTGTCTGAGCCATTCGAGACCGGGTGGACAAGACACTAGCAAGGTCCTGTGTGGGCAGGGAAGGGCACCAGCCACCAAGCAGGCATTTGGTATCACTGATCTCTCTGGCATATTCTCACAGCCATCACCAAATGCCCTGTGACGAAGCTCTCTGGAAACATCTAAGGTGGTGGGGTCCCCCTTCTCCATGCATCAGGGACCTGGGTTGGCTGTGGTCACCACTGTTCTCTCAGCAGTCACATTTCCCAATCCAGGAGATGTGTACCTAGGTCCTGCTGCCCTCAGCTCCCAAGGACCTCAAATCTGACATCTGAGTCCCTCGTGACATCAGCACTCCCCGCAAAGCATCAGCACTGAAGACACAGATGTATATAGCTTATTTCTTCAGGGAAACATAGTCTTTAAGGCCTTGCCATGATAATCCAGTCCATTACACCTCACTCACCAGAAGATTGTATAAATGTGTGGAAAGTGTCTGCCTGCTGAAATATGAAGAAAGTTTGAGCTGATAGAGCCCCCTTGTCAAAACTCTGATGAAACACTTGCCCAAATACTGTGTTTGGCAGGGTCTGAGAGCTTTTTGCATACTAGACAGGAAAGCCAGCCAGATACAAGACAAGAGGGAAAAGCAGAGGCCTTAGAGCTGCAGCCTTTGAGGATCTAGAAAACAGGGAGAAAGTAAGTAAGAAAGAAAGTCAGAAATGTGTTAAAGGTCTGGTGATCCAAGGACTTCTTGGTGTCATTCAGTTTATGAACTACCCTATGGTCAGACTTGCACAAGAAGAAAAAATCTAGATCATCCCATGCCTGGAATAAAGGTTCCTTTCCATGTCCAATATTTATATTTATTATAGCTTTATAGTTCAGACTCTCAAGATTGTGCTTATAGCTTTTTCCTGACTGCTCATTTTGGATATGAGTTAAAACTTTGGAACATATGATGTAAAAATGCAAGGATGAGTCCCTGCACTGATGATATCAGTGCACTAATATCCCAATGGTTGCATCCTAATGGATTCAGTAATATCTTAACGGGTGACTGAGAAAACAGGAGTCACACAGCAGAAACTGTGAGGATTCAGCAACACTACAGGAGAATAACAGTTGAAGATATTCCAAGAAAGATTTTGTGGGATTCATTATTGATTGGTAGTTTGTCCCACTAATATTTAAGGAATTGTTTCTTTGTAGGTTTCCTAAGCAGTGCTGGAAATGGCTTTCTACTAGAATTCTGGGCAAAAATCCACCAAAATGGAGACGTGTTCATATGCTGCTAAAGAGTCATAGGGATTTATATGCAATTGTATAGCTGAAATAAACACATTTGGTGAGCAGAGGAAGACATGTTATGCCTCTAACAGCCAACCAGTGCCCAGAGTAATGGGAATCAGCTCATCCATTCTCCAGATCAGCAAAGACTGAACCAGCTGATATTTGATATAGAAATGGGATAAATTTCCAGTAACTTTACTGTTGATTGGGAAGATTATAAAATTTCTACAAACTCTTTTTTCTACATATATTTTTTCACATGTGTTTTTTTTAAAGTTAAAATTCTCATTAAACTTATTTTAAATGTCAACCTTCTCTAATCTTCAAATTTCAGACCTCAGGAGAGGAAAAGCTTTTATAAGGTCAAGAATTAGCTGTGACAGAATTGCAATCAACATCTTCAGGAAGACAGAGATTGCCTTAGTTGCTGTTTTCTCCTCTTTCATTATTAATGCAGCTGATGGGCCAAGGGTAAAGACAAATAAGTGCAGAAAATATTGTTGCCAAACATCTTAAAAGGTTTTCATCTAGAGTACTGCCAGTTATTACATTTCCAGAGAGCACTGATTCATTTGTTTGTTTCTTCCATAGTTATATCCTTTCATTCAATGCATTTTTGAGTTGTTTCTTATTATTATACTAGTGCAAACAGATCCATAGAGAGACTATTTACTTTCAAAATGTAGTAACCTATGTGTGTACATTAAGATATTAGCATGCAGACTACAGGGTACTTGTAGAGGCTAATTTAGGTAAAAATAAAGGCAATCAGTCTGCTCAGCCTTTTTCCACAGTCAATAAACGGAGACCAATTCATGGCATTTAACATAAAGTATAACCATTCTCTCCCCACAGGCTGTAAAGTGAGGCTGGCGCTCCCCATATTAGCATTATTCTTGTAAATACCATCATGACTAGAGCATTTGTTGACACAGTGACATTGAGGAAGGCTAAACCCAGCTTTACCAACAAAGTGCATTTATAATGGTTTAGTTAAACTGCCTTAACTCCTTGCACAGCCTCTGTAAAATGGAAGTGAGTAAGCTGAACTGAATAAAGGCTACATTTGTTTTGAAGAAGCACCCATCACTGGATCTGAATGCAGTCAAACAGGCTTGAAAAACAAACACATTTTTTATTTTCCTGAATATCACTGTATAGACAATATTCCTGTAAGCGTTAACTCAAGGTAGATCACCTGCTAGAATTTTATACCCTGCTTTGCTCTGCACCACTTTTTCCATGGACAGGTCTGGAGAGTCTAAAGCCTCCACCCTGGAATTGCTAATCTGTTATCTACAAAGCCCTAGCTGTTGCAGTGAAAATTGCAGTTGCCAGACCTTGCTGACTAGCCTACTGAGAGTCAGAGAGGTTAATCAATTATCAAGTGAAAATGGTCTTCTTTTTTTAACCTCCCTTTTTACTATATTCAGAAGGAAACATGGTATCTTCTTGTTTGGCAGACTGTGCCAGATGATGTTTGCATTTGACTCAAGAAATGGATTTTACTTAAGCAAAACTTTTCATTTGTTTGTCTTCATATCTGGTCTGGAAAAATTTGGTAGGTGGAGACAACAGTTATTTTGATGTGTGTTTCAATATTTTACCTGTGACTTTACAAGAATTACAACTTGACTAAAAATACAAATAAAATAAACAATACCAAAGACCACTGCAGGTGGTGCATGGGGAAAGCTGGTTTTGAAACAGATGGAAGTGGGTATAATTGCAGAGACTTTCCCAAGTCAGAAATGTTGTGCATCCTAAAAGCCATGAGGCATTGTTGCAAACATGGAAAATGAAGTAAAGTGCAGGTCACTGCCAGCTTATGGTCACAGTCACTTGCTCACAGTTTGCCTGGTGATATTCATTCCTTGTCTTTCCTTCCTTTGGCAATCTGGCCCTTCCTTTGGCAATCTGGCCATGGAGAGGCATACAGACATTCACTGTAATATTTACAGCAGCATTTCTGCTTCTCTTAATCTTCTTTGAAAGCTCTCTAAATTGCTGTGGGTAGGTAAAATGCTACTTGAAAGGAAATTGATTTAGGATGTCATAAGGTAGACTTTCTTCCTAGTACATTCCACATCCATTTATCCGTCAGAAAAATGTGGTTTGTGGATAAAACACAGAAAATACTCCTGCTCAGAGTGGGAGTTGATAGGACAGTTTTATCTGCACAAGATTACAGGTGGAGAGAATCTTCTCAGAGTTGAGAAGCAGCACCCAGGAAACTTCTATAAAACTAATTTAGTGTTTTTGTCAGTCTGACATTTGAACTGAACTTAGTATTAGCCACCAGTGTCTTACACGTGGATGTGAGAAATGCAGCTCACAGTTTATCACTCCTTATTGTAGATCTGGGTTTCTCCTGAACAAAGATGACTTGTTTGTTTTGTTTCAGGTGTTTTAGTTCTGGGATGAACCCAAACAAGGTTTAGGACAGAACCATCAGGCTGGCACAATAGGACACAAAGGAGGATTGAAGTCAAGTATCTTGGGATGAACAGCTACAGCACCAAGGGCCCACACTGTATCCAGGGCCCGCTCTTGGAGGATATTTTTTCCAGCATTAGATACATTTTACAAAACACAACACTGATCAGTTGCATGTAAATAAATAAGGCAGCAAACTTGTTTTTAAAAAAGGAGATTGTTAACATGATAAAATATTCAACAAGGCAAACAACACAAGCTTTAAAGTAAAGTGGAAAAGGCAAATTATCTCATGAATGACATTGCACCAGCTCAGCATTTCACTTCCCCACTAGAGACGACTATCTCTCAAGGAAAAGGCAGAAGATTGTATCTATACAGGCTATAGGAAAAGGTATTTAATAGGAAGTCAGGTCGGAAGAAAAAGTGTGACCTGGTTAAGTGTGGTTAGAGAGAAGAATAGTATTTCAGAGGACCACTAACATCAATGCACCTACTAGTTTTATATCTTGCTTTCCACATTATGTCCCAGGTCTCCATATCTTCTGACATTTTGTGGCATGTCTACAAGCATGGCTGTCCAGAAACAGCTAGATTCACAGACTAAGCAGAAATTGCATAAAAGGATCAAACAGGGCCTTAGTTTTTGTGCCAGCCCTGATGATGTGTTTTTGTTTTCACAGTGGCTTTATTATAGCCTTGGGGAATGTCATGCTACTTCTAACTCCACACAGGATTGAGATGAGCTGCCAATATCCACCACAAGACACCGTGAATAGCTTAAGAGGAAAAAAATTCCCACAAATTTGGAAGAAGAGCCAAGCACAAGGTCTGCTCCTTTATACATAAATACTGGGGAAAGAAACCTTCTGGAGAAATTTATCTCACCTAACTTTCATTTCAGTAAAGAGCAGTGTCTACGACACAGTTGGATATGTCTGACTTAATGACCTTGGCTCCCCTTTGTAGGTAATCAAGACCTAGTCAGTACAGCCAGTCGAGACAAGTTAGTAATTCTTCCTCTTCCTAGTTTTTCCCAGAATATTTTTCAGTAGTCCCGGAAGCCTCTGCTGTGAGGAGTATTGGCCACTCTGGATAGACATGTTAAAGAGAATTGTCCTGGAGAATTTCTAGTACAGTTAGCCAAGACAGAAAAAAGTGAGAGAAAGGCATTATTATCATGTACTACAACTGTGTTATTTCTTTCCCCTTGTTCCTAAGTGATGCGAACTGCATACAAATTAAATTCAAACTGGAGAGCATCAGGAGGGTGTGAAATAGCACTATTTGGAACAGAGTTCTGAGGGAAAATGTGTAATGCATCACTAACTGTGGAGAGACACAGCCAGACCTTCAGCTCCCCTTTCTTTGAGGAGCAAGCACACATCCAGCTTCTTCATAGAAAAATGCAGTGCATTTGTTTCCAGCAAAACACATTAATGGCTCATGCAAATAGTCAGATCTCCATAGTGTTAAAATACTGTGGCATGGAAGTTGCCATAGAGGTCCACAGTTGCACACTTATGGTTAATGCAATAAAAGTAGACTGAGCTCAATCATGGTATTACATTTTCATAAGATAAGGACATGCACGCAGAGAGTTACAGACAATTGACAAGTCAGTAGATCAGCAGAAGTTTATCATGTGCCTGAAAATGTTTAATTTGTGTCTATTGCCTTTACTTTGTGCAGAGTAGATCTTACTCCATGAGTGATCCCAGAGGGCTTAGGCACAAAGTAAGAGCAAAACAATAAAAGAAATACATTGCTGGGCTCCTATGGAGCAAGTAAGTAAAATTGCTTACACAGAAAACAAGATGTCCTGATGATTCCTAATGGCCTTATAGTACGTGAACCCTGAACATCTGAGTGAGATAAAAAAGATAAACATCAAACAGGAATGTAGGACTTTGTTCATTTGTCTTGACCAATTTAATTTGTTTTTATATTTGGATGACAATAATCTCCTGCATGGCCCCCAGATAAATCTCACTAACATAGTATTTTTTGCTACAGTGAAGGTTGGCGGTAACTTAGAGTATCTTGTCTGAGTCCTGCCAGTAAAAGTGTCAAACTGACATTTTTTTCAGCATTTTTGATACATCTTTCATAAAAGCCAGCAAACAGCAGTGGGAATAGAAGTAAGGATGGCAAACCCACTTTCCTTTGGCCACAGCCAAAATTAATCTTTCATGAGTTTCTTGCTGATGGAGGTGAGCTTAAAGAAAATAATTTTTGTTATTTACATTCATGGTAATATGCTCAAGAGCCAGAGACCTACCATGAAAAATGTTAACAACTGAAAAGGTTTATAAGTATGTATTTTAAAGTATTTATGCATGGGAATTAAGGGTATAGCTACTTCATGGAGGAATGTAACATTAGAACCAAACACCATACCCTTAGATGGTATTTTTGAGAAGACTAACTTTGTGCTTATTTCTAAGATGAGTCTTTGTCACATATCAGATGAGATATAAAATGTAGAGACAAGATGTGCATGTCTTGGATTTGTGCCTTATGAATCAGCTAAGGCAAATCTTTAAAAAATGTTCCAGAATGTCAGCACTAATTTTATAACCTGGATATCTTTACCAAGAGAATTCAGGAACTTCTGTTCCATTGACTCTCAATAAAGCTTAATCTCTTAAGTACCTGTTATTTTGAAAGTGGGACTTAACTCCAGATCCTCAAAGATATTTAGTCCTGTAACTTCCATTCATTTGAATGGAAATACCTTTGAGGACGTGAACTCTAAATCTAAGCAAGCACATGTGAAAATGTTACGCTAAATATCTAGCATTAGGGACGTATCTCCAGATGAAAATTAATTCGTATTAAAGTAGCATGTACATTTGAAGTGTAGGAAATATTCTGGAATAAATCTGTGAATACAAGCACACAATCCACCACCAATTACCTGCAATAGTTTAACAAGTCACCAACTTTTGGTCAAGCCACAGTAAACCTCCAATGGGGCAGTTTGTGCTGTTGTTGCTTGTAAGGCAATGAAGCTTAATGTCAAGCATCAGCTCATGATATGAAAATCGTTTTACTGCCCATAACCTGTATGTGGACATGCTTATTCTGTGTCTACAACATAATGTAGTCACACTGCCCAAGTAGATTACACAAAAGTAAAATGAGACACTGTTACTCTTGAGTAGGTCTGTGCCTAAATCAGTATTTCAGGTAAAACTAGGCATTTAGGCTAACTTAGGTTTCTTCTTAGGTTGTGAATGCCTCCTCCCTGGCAGTGTTCAAGGCCAGGTTGGATGGGGTTTTGAGCAACCTGCTCTAGTGGGAGGTGTCCCTGCCCATAGCAGGGGAGTTTGAACTAGATGATCTTTAGGGTCCCTTCTAACCCAAACCATTCTATGATTCTATAGCCCGTAAAAGTGTTGGAGGGGTATAACCATGCACAAAGTCTATTCATCTTGTTCTAAGACAGTATCTAAGAGAGTCGCTATCAGCTAGAGAGCAAATCTAGGCAACCAGGCTGCAGAAATCACTTACTGTTTAGAAGGCAAGGGTAAGAAAGATTAATCCCATCTTAAATGTCCAAATACAGAGCTGTTCAGAAATTGTGGAATAGGTTTTTCTATATAATTCCATGCACAGGGCATGGATTTACCACAGTGATGTGTGGAACACTAGATATGACATCCAGTGTATTTTATCTAAAACCATGAAAAGAAAAAAAAAGGAAACTTCTATGATGCTCTTGCCTACCACGTAATATTCCAGGAATGAAAATAGCTGAAATTATTTAAAATTTGACAGTTCAGATTCTAGAGCTTATTTCCAGGAAAGTTCAACATTTATATTATAATGCAAAGAATAGGATGGGGGAAGTGAGACATGTTAGGTTTACCTCTCTGTAGTTTTCTTGCATGTCAAAACACTACATTTTGGGGTGTAGTTTCTGAAAAGGTATCTGAAAATATTATCATACAAAATAATTTACTTTAGCTATTTTCTCATTTATTTAGTATTGTATCTCATGCTTCAGGCTGTGAGCCTACAAATGGATTAATATGAGTAGATTTAATTTACTGAATTGTCTAGTCTGTGTCATGTTTTTATCCTGGGATATTTCACACATATTAGTTACCTAAGTGAAAAGTATGTGTTTTTCATTAACAGTTAAGAAAGGTTAAAAGCTTTAGAGTTAAGGTCTTTGTGTGAGAGGTCAAACAAATACTTAAACTCTAACTGCAATTCATTACAGCCACTGCCTTTTTGCCACCATTAGAAAAATATAAATGAGTTATTTTAAATTCTGCTCATCTACATGCAATACAAGAAGGAATTAATCTTGGTTTATCACTAAAAAATCAGTGCTGTGTAGTGTTATGGGATCCCACTGAATT
The DNA here is from genome assembly GCA_013398125.1 of Aegotheles bennettii. Taxonomy (NCBI): domain Eukaryota; kingdom Metazoa; phylum Chordata; class Aves; order Caprimulgiformes; family Aegothelidae; genus Aegotheles; species Aegotheles bennettii. Next base: position 99,008 of record VZRW01006787.1, on the reverse strand, counting down.
TCACAGTGACCTGATAGCTTATGTCACGTAGTCTTGGAGCAGTTAGGAAGCAATCTAATGCATTTGGCCAGTTGCATTGTACTGTGTATGAAAGGCCAGCACCCTTCCTGACCCTGTGCCGATGAGATTCAACCTCCCTTTTATTGGGTTAATAAAACTATAAATATTGTCGATGGCCCTAAAAGCATTCATTCTTTTTTAAAATCCACTCTCTACATTTGGTTTCATGACCTTGTGTGGCAATAAACTAACTCTACAGATTGTTAATTATTAGGAAACAGTTGTGCATGATTTCAAAGCAATGAATAATTCTTTACAGACAGGAAAAACACAAGGAGATGCATTCTGGTTCCATGATTTCCATCTTTCTTTCTCTCCTGCAGTGCTGTGGGGAATACCTGGCAGGGAGGGAGACAATGTCCATTTACTCTTCTCAGTGTTGACTCCCATAAATCTAGCTTTGGGAAAACACATTTGCCTCTGTGGGCATGTGCAGGGCACACTTGATGGCTGCTGTGATGGGGCTGGCACAAACTGTATGTTAAAAAAACTTGCAAGGGCAGTTTGAGGCTCTTGAGCTGATACCAAGGGACTAGTGTTGGCTAGGTCACAGCACCAGAGGTATGTGAGTATATATGAGATGCAATTGTCTGTGATGACTGTTAGTCAGGCTAAGTGAGAGAAGCCCCAGGAGCAACAAGCCCATGGTCTCATGCAGCAAACTTCACAGCAGCATGGAAAATATAAGCCACTTCTGCTGGAAACTGTGTGGACAATTCAGCCACTCTTATAAGGGGAGGTGGAGCACATTAAAGGCCTGGGAAGTTTAAACCTACATACTCCATCCCTGTGTTGAGTTAGCTCCCTGTCTAACCATACTGCAAGTTCTTCAGCAGCTCCTGGGACCATGGCCTTTTCCTACTAACCAGACATGCACCAAGTGGTAGAGGTGGTCATGGTCTCTGTGTGGCTTTTCTCAATTATCTACCCCCAAGCCAAGCTGAGGAAGCCCATGGTGAAGGGACAGTCTAAACCTCCAGTGTGCAAGGCTTTCCACTGGGGTACTGGGTTCCCTGAGGTTGGGCAAGGAACTGACCTACATGGCCCACATCTTCTATCGAAGCAGATCACACTGTTACTGTGCAGTTACTTTGAAGTCTCCCTCAGTTCAAAGTAGCTCTTGAAGTCAAAAGCAAATAAAAAATTTTCATTTCCAAAATCCAAAACAGGCACTACAGTTACAAAGATTTATGAAGACAAGCATGACAAATGAAAACTACATTTAATCTACTTATTCTGAGATTAAATCTGAAGGCTGGTGTCTTCCTTTGTATCTAGCTGACAAGCTGTTAGACACTTATATAACCCGTGGTTAGGAAATCAGTCCTTGGGGACAATCTACATCTTAACTTACATTTATAGGAGATATCCTTGAGCTACAAAAGTTTGTTAGATTTTATATCTAATTATTCCTTTCAGGTTTCCTTGGAGCTGCATGTAGGTTCTTAATTCCCTTTCTTCATTTCCTGCCCTCAAGGATTATTGATCCTTAATTTATTTTATTTCATATAAATATCTAAAATTATATTCATATTTTATACAAACAGACATTTTCCTGTTCCTTATTGAGCCTAGACATAAGATTATCCAATTACAGAAAGAGGATGGCAAGTCTGGATGATTGATTTCCACCTCTGTTTTTATGGGATAAGGAATAGACCCACTCTTCTTCATGCATCTTCTGTTCTGGTGGTTGGGCTAGAAAAGCAGCACCTTTTCTATTGGTTCAATTCATGGGAAAAATAAGAATTTGTGTCTACTCTATCCCTGTTAACATGACCTACAGGTTCATGGCCAATTCACTGCACACAGAAGAAGTGCTAACCGCTGCTGCTCAACCCACATTTCCCCTGTGGTACCCCTTTGCCCTGGATCCAGGCTGCAGTAGTCCTCTACAACAAAGGTGAGTTTAACACTGCAAATTACACCCTTATTTACAGTGTGGCTGTATGGAATGGAAAGAGTGGAACTTGCAGGATCATCTCTGGTTCATATTGCCTATTATGATATGACCTGGAGAAGAAGTTATGAATTTCCTTCCTTTCAGTGAGCTACAGTATATTGTTCCTTTGGTTTGGAGGTAGTTAGAGGCATATTAGTTGCCATATGTAGAAAAGAGAGTAGAGAGGCAAAATAGTGTATGCCAATTCATTGTACAGAGGCCTCCAAACCAGCTTAAGGAGGAAAGGCTCCAGGGCTCTGTTAATTTCTCTCACTGCAGGCATCTAAAACCACCTGGGATGCCCTACAGTATTCTGCCTGGCTTCCAGCTGCTGCTTCAGTGTGTCCCCTAGGTCTGGCACCGTGTCTGCCAGCCCTCTGTGAATGTTTCAGATATTCCCAGGGCATTTCAAATGTTCCTGAATGCTTATGCTCAGGGGGAGAGAATTAAGTGTTCAATATCTATCATCACATGTTCTCAGAACAATGACTTCTAATATCTGTATGCTTCCCTCATCCCTGTTGTTTTGCTGTCAGCCAAGGACCTTCACCAAGATCAGAGCCTGTGTGTGCCAGCAGCTCTGCACAAAGCTAATAAGAAACAGTTCTTTGCCCAAAAGGATAGGGGAAAAAAAAGTACCATGTCTTGACCAAGATTATGTAAGGGATCTTTTACAGAAAAAAGAACCAAATTCACATCTCCTGAATATAGACGACAGCTACCCAGTCCAGCCTGTTCTTTTGTAGGGTCCTTTTGCAATATTTGTATTATTCTGTCTGCAAAAAATCTAACAGCTTGTGTCCCAGCAGGGCCAGTGAAGGAGAGCTGAGTCTGAGTTTGTAAAATATAAGCTGAATTAAGACAAAATCAGTCCTGAAATGCAATTATCCCCTTTTCTGTTCCTTGAAATATCTCCACTCTCCCTGCCTTTCCCTACCTTCATTTCATGCCACTTGGAGTAAGATTTATTTTCAAGCAGAGGGAGTGAATTATGGCCACGGTGCTGCAGCCTCTCAGACCCTATATATCACAGAAAGCTCTTTACCAGCAATGTATTGCTAAGGATATTTTTGTAAAAACTTCTGCTACTCCATGGGGATTTCTGTACATGACCACAATACAAGAAGCAGTTGAATGTTTTGGTGCTTGTGTACCTCTGTACCTCTTCTCCTTGTTTCTGCTTACTCTGTTCAGACTGGAGGATATACTTTGGGGACATAACAGGTGTCAAATGAGAGTGGATTTCTTGGCAATGACTCATAATTCCTGACAAGCAGGGATTTTGAACAGAAAAATTTATTTTTTTTTTACTCTGAGAACCACTGAGGAAACAGCCCAATCCTAAATCTCAAATAGCTTTGAAGAGTCCCTCTTGGATGCCCCTAATGTATCTTCGTGCCTTGCTTAAGACAGAACTCTTACTGATTCACTTCACAGTTTCACAAGAGAAAAAAGATGATGTATGCATAAGATACTGCCCTGTTGGGCAGTTGTGACATTCAGGACCAATGTCTTGACTGTCAGGGTTGCCTGCTGGCTGGCAACCTGCATCATCTGGATTTTGCAGCACACAAGATCTATCTCAAGGAAAAGTGGATATCTGCAAGGGTCTGGGCTTGCCTCATACCAGGTCGGGCAATTGGATGAAGTGGCAGTAGCAGCTGAGCACCACAGGCTTAAGGTCTTTGCCCAGCAGAAGCTTTCTGGACACACCTATCATACCCATTGTCATGAAGCATTCTATACAGATGAACCATGGGACATAGATATTTCATCTTGGGCTGTTACTGACTTTTCCCCTGACTGCCGGATGTAAGGCACCTGCTAGACTTTAGTGCTGGCACAACCTTAGTGCAGGAGCAAGCTTGAGCTCTGTCCTTTGTCAAGCTGAGGCTCCACGTGCTTCTGTTTCCATTTCCCTCTCTAACTATGGGCTCAGAGACATGGCCTTTGTCTTCCACTCACTCATGACTGGGAGATGTTTATTCACAGGTCTAGCCACCCAGTACATGCAGCCAGCCACTCTTTCCATAGTGAGGAGGAGAGAGACTGAAACAGAGAAAGGAACAGAACTAGTTTCCTGGGGAAATGTGAAGAAAACACTTCAGAAAATTGTAGAGACAGGTAATGAAGGCCCAGGAATTAGGATTTCAAAGTGTGGGATATTTCTGTCCTGTGCTGTGTAGACCAAGGCTTTTCTTACTTGCTGCAGGCTGCAGCAGAGTGGAAAATCATATCCCAAGTTTCTAGCTACTACCCACTAAACAAACACCTTCATTTTAACTAGCAGCACCTGATGAAATCTTCTGAAAGGTTCTTTTTCTTGTATTGAGAATAAACAGAGACAGGGGATAACTCGAGCAGTAGCAATATAATACCAAACCTTCACTTTGGTTTATCACCACTTTTAACCAGCTCAGTACTCCGAAGACTAGGAGTCAATACCAGTTACACACTGGTTTGCATTGCACTGGAAGGCATCCCTACTATAAAGGACAATGATGCAAGGTTGCATTTCTGTTGATTTCTTGGCAAAATAAGTTGTTTTTGTAACCTCTCATTCTGAGAGATGGTCCAATCAATTAAATAATACTAGGGAGTGCTGGCAAGGAGATTGTTGTGCTGCATAGTGGAAAAGACTCTATAGACACAGCAATTAGTCTGACACCTTCACCTGTGTATGACTGACCAGAAAGCACATTTCCAGAGGAGTTTGGCTGTCTGTGAACCACAATATTGTGAATCTCTGGCTGTTATAGTAATTCAGTGGGAAGTTAACCTATTTAGGAAAAAATCCAGTCCTAAAGATTCAGTCCTTAGAGTATTTGATTCTGTCTCTTGGAATTATCTGTATGTAAAGGGAAAAAAAATAGGAAAAGGAAAGGAAAAATTGTTTGTCTGGTGATGCTGCATATCTGGAAAATGCCCAGCAGGGTATCACAGAAATATGCAAATCAGAATCTTCTTTCTATTTAAAAAAAAACAAAACTAAACTAAAAAAAAACCTAAAAAGAATGATATTAGTAATTTCAAACCAACCTCAAAAAGCCGAATTGAAAAATCAACCAACTGCAAATCAATTACATACAAATGGATAAAGCAAAGACAGAAAGATACTGATTGGCTGGTTGGTTTGTTTTGCTTTACTGTCTCCAGCCGCAGTGCATATGACATGCACATTAGCCCCAGATGAATTCATAATGATCAAGAAAGTCATTACATGACATGACAAATGAATTATTAATGACAGAGTACAGAGCAGAAAGCATCCCCTGTGCCAAGTGGTGGGAAAGGGATTCAGCACGCTGCATTGCCAGGAGGTAACGGGGTGCAGTTACCGGTCCCAGTCTCTTGCTCCCCAGAGATCAGGAGGGACGATAACCCAACATTGCTTGTTCAGTGTCTGCAAGGAAGGTAGCTCTTGCCACCATTTAGAACAGCTTTCTGACTAACTGAAGATTGGTGTTTTGTGGCTTCAACTAGTATTTGCATCTCCATGATGCGGTGCAAGTGGTCTGGGATTGATCTGGGAAAATGTGAGAGAGGGGACAAACCTAGAGGGAAGGGAAGGGAAGGGAAGGGAAGGGAGGGGAAGGGAAGGGAGGGGAAAGGAAG
>VZRW01006787.1:64736-93272 GCA_013398125.1 Aegotheles bennettii | reverse complement strand
GAAGGGAAGGGAAAGGAAGGGAAGGGAAGGGAAGGGAAGAGAAGGGAAAGGGAACTATGCTCACATGGGAGGAAAAGGTAAAGGGGATGGCAAGTCCCAGGGGTGAGGATGCAGGCTGGGAACTGTGGGGAGTGGTGCTACTTCTGTGGCTCAAAGTCCTAAATGAAGGGACTCACGTTTCACTTAAATTGGAGAGAACAGCAGTTCTGTTGCCAGTTAACTCAATACAGACATGATGTCAAAGGAATATTTGTGCTCATGGAAAAGCCGCAGTGATGGCTGCAGCTGTGCTATTAAACAGGCCTCTGTTTCATCGTTGTGAGGGCTGGACTCAGCATCGAGGGGTGGCATAGGCAGGGAAGGTACAGTTCACAGGCAGAGGTCTCTCCCACTCCTTCCCTGACTTGTGCCTCGCTTAACATGCATGCAATGCTGTGGCATGGGAGCTGCATCCCAGTGAGTTAGAGCTCAGCAAAGAGCAGCTTTGCTTTGTTTAATTTGCACCCCACTGGCATTAAAGAGGGCATAATTTGCATAAAGCATTTGTCTTGCTGGCCTCCAAGTCGCCTCTGGGGTGGAGGCACATGAAGTGCGTGGGGAAGGAATCACACATCCCCGTATCACCAAGGGCGGCACAGTCAGCCCGAGCAGCAGGCTGGTGAAATCCAAATGGGGGTGAAAGGGTAGCACTGTTTGCGTGGAGACGTCTCTGATATGGCTGCCACTGGTGTCAGCTCAGAAGAACAGATCTGGTGAGAGAGGAGAGGAGAGCAGAGGGTGTGCAGCTACTCCCTGTCTCTGCACCCCATGAGGTCAGGCAATGAGAATGGGGGAGACAGCTCCTCAGAAACCTTCACACCCTCGCACAAACCCAGCCTGACACATGGTTTCTTTTGCATGTTGGAGTAGCAGTTTAACTGCTGTCATCTTTCTTCTTGCTTTTATACACCCTTTGAGTGGGCAAGAAACATTACTAAACCCTGAGTGAGTATGCTCTGCCATTTAAATCTTTCTGGCTGCTCTCCCACCTCCATGCAGCTATAGGAATGGCAGGGCTGGAGTAGGACTGACCAGGCAGATTTGAAGCCCAAATGCTGAGAGCTTTCCTGGGAGCCACATGAGCATTTACCCCCGTGACAAAGTTCCATAGCTCACATTTCATACAGAATGTATTTTTCCAAGAAGGGAGACTCTAGGCACCAGCACTTAGAAGATGTACTGGGTGGCTCAGGACAATTCAGGAGATGTGAAATGTCACTTTTCCATTCTCTCTTCAATTTTGCTGCTATTGTTCCTTGGCACCACCTGGCAAGGGCCAGCTGGTTCTGGCTCAATTTTCGTGGAAAGGGTCTGTAGCAGCAGACTAGGAAGGTGACAAGGACAAAACAGATGAGACCCCCCTCAGTCTTTGGCTACGGCCCTTTTGAGTCAGGGAGGGTGAGATGGGGTCTGGGTTGGACATCCAGTGCTCCTGGGAAAGTTCAAGGGACAACCATGTGTCATCTTGTTCTGTCTCCAAATCTCCTGAGAAACCTGCTGCTGCTGCAGCCATGTCTCCTGGACAGACCTGAAGGAGTTAAAAGAATCCAGAAGTGTAGAGAAAGGAGTCCCATGTTACCAATATCAGCCAATCCTGCACACAGGGTCACAGGACCAACTGGGGGTTGCTGCCAGCCAGTTCAAGAGGGAGCAGCAGGCAGTCACTTTATTGCCTTTCATCTGGAGCTGCTTCAGTATTTGTATTTATTTCTTAAGTTTCTTTATGTCTTCCTCCCTATTAAAAAAAAAAAAAGGAAAAGAAAAAGAGGAAAAAAAAACAAAAGGGGATAAAAGGGAACAGCTCTTCTCTTCAATTAAATTTGAAGGTAAGGGAATCAGGATGCAAATTAGGAAAACATCAAAACAGGAATGATGATAACATCTAGTTAAGGCTGTTAAATTGCTCCTTCAGCTCTAGGGCTAAGAGAAGAGTGTGGCAGTTCAGGAATCGGAAAAGGAGCTAAGATTTGTATCTAGCTTACAACTAAACCGTGGCAGAAATAAATACTCAGGAGACACTTAACTGCACCGCTGGAGACATATTCTAAGGGCTTGAGCTCAGGAAGTGACAAGGGAGGCTGAGGGGTGCCCCAAAGGGCACTTTCTGTTGGTCCCCCCTTTTCTCCCACAGGTAGAAATAGAAGAGGGTACGTGGTCTTTTACTGCTCAAACTTTTAACAATAATGGGAAAAACTCATAAATCTAGCCAGGGTATTTCACCCTGCCATGATCTCCAATTAAGGTTCCTGTCCTTCCATCACTCTGTTGTTCACCCTGTGCAGCGTGCATTGATCTGGGCTTCAGGTGCAGACAAATGATCACTCCACCATCCCCAGCTGCTGGCTGCTGCTGGTACTGGGGCTGTCTTATTATTGAACTATCTTTCTAGGTACTCAGAGGTGGCTGAGTTGCCTACTGCACCATTATGAAAGCCACAGATCAAGAAAAATTATTGTGCTGAGCTATTTTTCCTTCCTTTAAGACCTATTTTCTCACTTTGTTTCTATCTGTCATTTACTTCAGCTCCTACTGAGTTACCGGTACATTGTCTCTTCCCTGTTGGAGATAATCTGCATTCTTATGGAACTGCCTGTTTATTTCCATTTCTCATTTATCACTTTTACAGCTGCATGGTCAGCAAGAGAAATGTTTCCATGCCCAGTATCTAGAGCAGCAGGTTTCAACTATTTGACTTATGAATCCCTAGAAGTTCTCCAGTAGATATACAAACTGCTTTAGAAATTAAATAATGTGCATTCCCTCCACACCTTTCTTTCAATGCCTGTGAAACACTCTACAGACAACACAGATTTTGCAAAACATGCTTGAAAACCACCTCTCTAGAAAGATCTAAATCCCTTTCAGGCCTCCCTGTTTCACATGTTCCCTTTTTCTCCTCATTTTTCTTTCTCTTTTCTTCTTCCTCCTTCCTCCACCTGGTTCTGTTTCTTTTCCCTCTTCCATACCTACTCTTTTCCATACCTACTGATATCTATATTTTCCTTTTGGCTCCATTGTCAAAATGGTGGAAAAACTCTTCAAAAACACTATTACTTTGCTGATGAATGTCTTGAGAGCTCTTGCTGCTGTGAATATATATTTTCCATACTGCAGGGAGAGATTAGTAACACATGCTGAGCCTTGTACCTAAAGCAGCCCAGGTCACATTAAGCGTGCTGGTCTTGGAAGAGTAATAACACAGCATTCAGTCCCCTGTGCAGAAATGGACCAAGAAAATAGGTTTATCTTTGAGAGGGAATTTTAATAGGGATATTGTTTTTCCTGGCAGTAATTACCAACCATTTGTGGGATTTCACAGAATCACAGAATCTAAGGGGTTGGAAGGGACCTCGAAAGATCATCTAGTCCACCCCCCCTGCCAGAGCAGGGTCACCTAGAGTACATCACACAGGAACGCATCCAGGCGGGTTTTGAATATCTCCAGTGAAGGAGACTCCACAACCTCTCTGGGCAGCCTGTTCCAGTGCTCTGTCACTCTCACAGTGAAAAAGTTTCTCCTGATATTTACATGGAACCTCCTATGCTCCAGTTTAAAACCATTGCCCCTTGTCCTATCATTAGTCATTACTGACAAAAGCCTGGCTCCATCATCCTGACACTCACCCTTTACACATTTGTAAACATTTCATTAAGCTCAAATGTGAGACACAGGTATAAGTAGAAATATTTTAAAGGAGAATCTGATTGCTGCTGAAGCTTCCCCTGAAAGACTCACACACATTAATACTGCACAGTGTTCAGTTTATCTACCTGAGCAAATATGGATCCAGAATGAGGTCCTCAGGGATTCCACTCTAGGAATTTCACAGTAGGGAAGGCTAATCTAGATGCAATGCTGCCAGTCCAAAACATTCAGAAAAATCATGTAAGTCCCTTAAAACCATGAGGTGAACCTTAGAAAAAAAATCTCACATCTAAAAACATAAGAAATTTCTGGTTTCTGTTCCTCTGATTCCAAGCAAGAAGTAGGAAGAAAGTCCAGACAGAATCCAGTGTGAATGGGAGATGCTTAGCAAATCTGCAAGTGAATTGCCTCCCATAGAGGAATGATTGGAAAAGGGATTTAGCACTCAAATCCCTACCACTGTATTTGGCTGATCCCTCTATGTCTCAGCTAACAGTTGTGTGCAGGCTAGGTCTGCAGAGGTAGATGTGTATCTGTTCAGGATTATATCCGGTCAAGCCCAGAGCCTCATTAATACAGCCATGTAGTCTTCAAAATGGAGCCAGCCTGCACCCGCAACTCTGGGCATGGCCAGCTCAGCCTCTCCACACCTGTATGTACAGATGGGCCCAGTGAGTACTACATTCTTTCAGCTATCCCACATGGAATATTGGCAACCCTTCCTTTCCTGCCAGCCATGGGAGATGTTCCCATGTGCTTCACTCCTGCCTTCTCTCACCTTTGTATATTTTCTGTTCGTCTCTGCCTTTTTGGCATTAGTTAGAGCCTGGCACCAGAAGTGATTTTGTTTGTTTCAGGGGAGCTTCCCCTAGATCCACAGCAGAGGGAATTTCACAAGGCTGCAGCACTTGGCCCATGACTTGTCAAAGACTTATCTGTCTGTATTTAACTTCAGGCACTCTGAAGGCACACTTTAGACAGCACTGAAGTCAGCTGAACTGCTCACAGAGCACAAAGTGCAGTGTGTGCTGAATACATTGCATGATTGGAGCCTGAGGCTATAGAGACTCTGGGGCGGGACTTTTCTCCTTGTAGTTATTTCTATCAGAATGTTATCCCATTCAGACTCTGTGTTTCCCCTGTACTCTAGGTGCTTTACAGAGGAAATCAGTACCAGCCACATTTTTCAACAGAAGAAGCTGAGAGGCAGGAAAAGCAAGGGGTACCAATGAGTCTTCTCGTACATTTGCCATTTAAACTCCATCCCTGCAAAGTGCCTTGAAATTTGGAGGTACAAGTTGCTCTAAAAAGTTGTCATACTTCCAGTCTCCCCTGTTAATGTCATAGACACACTACAGCAAAACATGGTCTTTCAGGACATGAAATGCTGTTTTATTCCCTAAGTGATCCAGCTCAAGAAGCAAGTCAGCAGTCTGGGATGCTGGGCTTTTGGTTTTATCAACATTAAGCATCATTTCACTGTTTCACTCTGTCACTGCCAAAGCTTGGCAGTGCCTGTGGTAATTAAAAAAATAATAATTTATTACACTAGATTTCACAGTCTGTCCAGGAGACAAATGTTTCTTACCCGGTTTGAGTTTGTTTTCTTTTTCTTGGTGTGTAATTTTTTTTTTAAATGAACAGCCTTACAGCTGCATGAAGCAAAAGGCAGTTGAATTTTCTTCTATGAAGTGCTATACAAATTGATAACCTCTTTTCTCCATATCCCTCCTAAAAAATTAATTAAAAAAAAAAAAGATGCAGGAGGCAGAAGTCGTCCCTAGAGATATAGGAGTAGAGCCTGCCTTTTCCTTTGCAAGTCTGGTACTATCTGAACATACAAATCAGAATTATTATGCACTTTGTAGAAAGGCACTTCTAGTCTATGAATAAATTTTGCATAAAATTCACTGTTCTCCTGAGATTTTAGGAATTAGTAAAAATTCACCTGCTGACTCCAAACAAATAGTTATTATAGATTTCTAAAGTGGACCATGTTCTCTTGGTGAAACGCCTGGTGAAAAAAACATCTCCTCTGTCCTGCTTCTTGGAGTCAAAATATTCCTACCACACTGCAAATTGTTTTGGGAAGGAATCTGGGTGAGAGTGAAACTCCAGGTATGATTTCATACACCTTCAAGAAAAATGTTTGCTGCATTGTTACGAAGTTGATATTGCCAAATTCAGGTAACCTAAAGTCTCAGGAAACCCCAAAATTGTGGACTGGATCAAAAATGCCCTGACATTTTTGAAGAGAAAAATAATTTTATATTTTTTCCTTTGTTGCATTGTTAGGTTCTTGAGCTCTTCAGGTTTCTTCTTCAGGGTTTATCTCAGCATATGTGCCAGTTTTTTATTATAGCTGGGACTGTCACCATGTGACAGTTCAAGGAACTATGGTTTGATGAAAAACAACAGGCTGTCCCAAATTTCTCTGTAATTTGATGAGCTTTGCCAGCAGGTTGAGGGAGGTGATCCTTCCCCCTCAGTATTGGTGAGGCCACAGCTGGAGTACTGTGTCCAGTTCTGTTTGAGCTGCCCAGTACAAGAGAAACATGGACATACTGGAGAAAGTCCAATGAAGAGCCATAAAGATGATTAAGGGAAAGGAGCATCTCCCAGTTTGCCTGGGGACATTGTGAAGTTTCCATTCTTGGTGATACTCAAAAGCTATCCGGACATGGTCCTGTAAGCCTGGTGGCCGTGATTGACCAGATGACATCCAGAGGTTCCTTCCAACCTCAAGCAATTTGTGATTCTGTGATTTCCTTCTATTTTTCAGGATGTATTCAGTGGTATCTGTGCAGCACACAGACCCTCCTTCCTCAGGCATCTTTTGTTCAGACAGATTCGTGATCATAGAGGCTAAAAGTGCATAATTGTCCTTTGGTGCATCCTAGAGAATTCACTCATACATTTAAACATACTAACTTGTGGGTACACTTGTGCCAAGGCAGAATCTTTTATAAGGCAGTCCTCCAGCTGCAACAAGAACAATATTTTTCTTCATAGTTTTTAAAATTCTCACTTCTCTGCCCCTTTTGTATGAAGTGAAAGGGATATGATACACACTGATTCTTCTAAGTCATTCTTAACTCTGCCAGCACTGACAGCCCCAATTTCTTAATCAAGACAATAAGTTCCAACCTGTTTTGAAGCAACTAGAATTAACCAGAGGAGAAAACAACTCAAAACTTGAAATACTGTAGTATTTTTTAAAAAAATCAGAATTACTAATACTGAAAAAATAATGTAACACCACCTAAACAGTAATGCAGTACAGGATCTATTAGCTGCAACATCAAACTCAATCAAACAGCTCTCAGAGAGAGACTGACTTAACAAACACAACCTTTTCCAGCTCTGAGTTTATGTCATTGATGACATATTTAGTCTCATAGTCACACAACAAAAGAAAAGAACAAAATAATAAGGGGTTTGGTCTGCTCTCAGTCTAAGAGAATAATCCAGGTTTACTCAAGATTTATGCTAGCGGTGGGAAGTTGAATCTTGCCATCTGAGCTGAGATACACTAAAATATCTGTGTCCTGGAAAATGAGACTAATGGGAAAAATTCCACAATCCATGTGTTTTCCTGCGTCAATGGTCTTTCAGAAAGCTCATTGCTTTCCCATGGACATACCTCTCATTGCTGACAGTAGACTGCAACAGGATATCACTTTTGTGTGTTACATTTACCTTTTACAAGAGAGTAATTCTACCAGAGACAACAAAGGTACCCAAGAGAATCCACAGATGCGACTGAGGTAGGGGGAAATAGGATCTGCCTGTAACCTTTACATTACAGTCTCTGTCCTACAGACTATTCCAAGAATTACGAGGACAAGCATAACAATTATAGTACATTGAGAAGAACTGACAAAGGAAGATTAATTTTAAAGAGGGAACCTGAAGATAGGTTTAGAAATTCATGCTGAAGTACAGTTTGTGCACTGTTGGTGGAGTCCATGTTATGCATCACTGGCCACAGGAGATATGACTCAGAGAGCTTAATGGCCCTGGGAAAGGGAACTAGAAAACAGGTCCTGCTCTCCCCTTTCCTGCTTTTCTCTTCCTCTCCTACTCCAGTTTTCAATTCTAACTGAAATTATCCTATTAATGACAGAAAACTCATTGACAAAAAAAGGAAGTAACTACCCTTCTGTCAGTTTAGTTGAATGCTGTATTGCTTTATTGATGGCTTGGAGGAGAACTGGAGAGGGCACAAGGGAAATAAACAGGCAGGAGCAAGCAGGGCCATCCCTTCAACAGAAGCTGTAGGGTCAGCACAGACATTTTTGCCTACTATGTCTTCATTACAAATAGCTTACCTGCAACCCCAGTTGCACTGATATCAAAGCGTCATCAGCACATATTTCTAAGGCACCGCACCCATCATTGACTTGTGGGTGGGATTACCTGTTACCTACCAATAGACAGACTCATCCTCTTATCCCCACCACTGTGCTTACTGGAAATTACTTACTTCAAGTGCCACACTCAGTGAGCAACTGGCCTATTATTGTAGCTAACTGGAAATTCCCTGCTTAGTTTACTTTCTCCTTCCTGCAAAAGAGCTGCCTATTCATCAAAAAAGAAATTTTTCTTTGAGACAGTTTAACTGAAATGAAGTTGTTATGAAACCACTGATAGGCTTGAAAACCTGCCTGACAACTTCACTTGGCTTCCTACCAGTCCACCTTTCCAGCTGGAGGTCAAGAAGCCTCACATTTCAGAATTCCTCCCGCTTGACAGTTTGCTCTCCTGCCAGGTTGATGAGGGATGGAGAGTCCAGACCCCGTTGGATACCAAGCTTCCAAGCTTCAAAGTCTCCATATCTTCAGTTCCTGCCTGTCACAAGGTGTTTAGGTTGTCATTGCTCCTGGGCTTTAAACATGCTGTGTTGCAGCTCAGCAGTGAAGCTGATGAAGAACTGGGAACCTGGAAGCCCTGAAACTGGCAGTTTCCAGACTCCAAGGCTCCTTATTTGGTAGATGCTATGAACGATTGTTTTTTTTGTTTCTCCCCAGCTGAAGTCAGGTTCCAGGGAAAGTGGGATTGTTCTGGTTCCTGATCCACTCACTCACCTCACAAATCTGAAAATGTTTGACTTTCTATGTTTAAAAAGAAAACAGCATCCAAACAAACATCTGAACCCTCACAAATCTTTCTGTGTAGAGGTCTACCTACTAGTATCCTACATAAATAAACACCAAAATACAAACTCTCAGAGCCTATCTTGGGCACAAGACTCCAACATGGAAGTGATTGTTTTTAGGAGTATTACAGTCCCACAATAATAATAAAAATAATCATAATCATCTGTTAAGACATAGAATTCCTTTCAGAACCCACAGCTATGTTCCCAATAACTGTCTCATTGTGTGTCCTGCAATATTATTTTACATTCACTCTTGTCATAGCACAATACAATATATTTCAATTGCATGTCTTAGGAAAAAAGCCATGGGTTTTCCAGTTACTTATGGGCTAATTTTATTTTATCTTAATGTCTTTTTCTTTGATGTCACTGTGCTGTTAATACAAACACAGTATTATCACAGCTTAGCAAGACTCCTGTCCGCAAGTTCAGTTAACAATAGCAGACAGTTCAAATGTGTCTAGAGAGTATTTTACCCAAATTACTGAAAAGCTACATTTACATGAAAATCAAGAGGATCAGAGCTAAACATGTGCAACCTGAGCACTTCCTAGAGGGTTGCCTTGCTTGAAAGATATCATGGTATCATCTGTACTATGCAGAAACATGTTTGTTCTGTAGTGGAATCTCCATTTTCAATTTTTAATGTACCCAGGGAAAATATCTGCACCTAAAAAATTGTAATCAGATCAACATACAATCCCAACATAGACCTAGTAAAACAGCTGAAACAAGAAAGGCTTTGTTATTTCTGTTCCTTCCATGCTAGTAACCCCTAAGATACATAGATCCATGGACAAGTGGAGAATTCCAGTCTAGTCAATAGCATTGCTTGTATGAGGTTGGTTGCTCAAAATGTCTTCAGAGATGACTGCCATGAGAACCAATTTTGTAATGACAACCCAAGTTATGTCTCTGACAGCAAATGCTTCAATATAACAAAGACTGATGAAGCATTTGAGAAGTCTGAGTTTGAATATAGGGCTGACAGTAAAAATTTATAATGAAAGTAAATTGCAAATCAGATTCAACCCATCAGAAATGTTAGTACAGTAAGAACTGTACTAACTGTACTAAGAGAAGCCTCAAAAAGTCCTTCTTCTGGCTTTGAAAACAATTTTACCTTTTCTGTCACTTCCTCTTGTAAAGAAAATTTCCCTTCCCTTCAGACTTTGCATTGTGGCCCAGAGTAACAGGTTTCATTCTGGTGTCTTAATTCAGCTTTACCTAAACTTGGGTTTGATGGCCACATGAAATTTATCATTTAAGGGTCACATACTATCATGTAGATACTTATTTCACTCTGCTAAGACACAGATTTCTGCACTGTGTTAAGCATCCTGGGCCTGTTACATTGGAGATAATACCAGAAGACAGCTGATTCAATTGACTCCAGGAATTCACTGGAAAGGGTGCAGATCAATCTGAGGGGCTGACAGCAGCCTCTGTAGCTAAGAGCTAGACATAGGAAGCGGCTGAGATCCTTAATGAAAGTATGAGTGACGAAGAGTGGATAATTGACCATGAGGACCAGATAGATTCTACTATGCAGGCAGAGATTATTGAAAACAAATCACAAATGTTGGTACAGGGCAGTTTAGTACCACAAGAGGCACCTAAAAATACACCTAAACTGTCAGCTGAACTGGTCAATCATGGGTGTGCATGTCCAACTCCAGTGACACCTACTACTGTAATTTGCTATAAACTCAGTAAAATTATGTCTTTTCTTGAGTAGTGCCTGTCTTACCTAGGCCAACATGCAAAGACCTGTTTGAAAATATGATTAACACTCAATCTGGGAAATGGGCAGTAGTGGAGTCAAAAGTGTTAATATCTGAAGAAATAACTGCAACTTGATGGCATCTGAGTCTGCCTCACATGACCACCACATGGCTGCACGTGGATTTGAGAAGCAACAAAGACAGTTGACACTTGTGGTATCTCTGATCACTGTGTATGGGTCTGGCAATGGAGAGAAGCACCATCTTGGCAAAACCCAGTGATACTCTGTCCATCATAAAGGCCAGTAATCATTGAATAAAGGTGAGGAATGAGAACCATTGGTGACAAAGAAATGATTGGACCATTTTCTCCAGCAAGTTCTATGCTTGGAGCTGTCCCAAACTAACTGTTCTTCAGAAAAAGTGAGGATTTGCGGAAAAAGATTTTTTTGCTGAAGCAGTAGTTTCTCTTGTAAAAACATCAGTGTTCCTATGAAAGTTTTATCAGAAAGGTTTCCTAAGCCCAGGGTAGGTTTTTCTGTCACAGCCAGAGATGGAGACAGAGCCAAAAGCCAGTAATTGCTTCCTGATGGAGATTAGGAATCAGAATGTGCATCTTTGATATTTTATGATCTTTTATAACCAACTTTCCAAACCACTTTTCCTAATGAATTTTTAATATCTACACAAAGTGGAACACATAGAAAACAGGAACAGACTTCATACTGTCATTAGCTGGGTATTTTCCTGGGTTAGTCCAGTTTCACATCTGTATTCCGAATTGGGTGGAAGTCGAGGACTTGACTGTTTGTACTCTGGTTCTTGGGGAAATTTTAGTTCTCAGAAAATTTTCCAAGGGGAAGCCAAAGCAGTCATGGACTACTTTGGGCACCACTGCTTTCTCCTGGATAAAACTAGAACTGCACAAATAACATTTACAAACATGGTATTGTTAATTGCAAATTAACTTTCTACTGAGAACTTTGATCGATACATATGCCAAATGTGAGCTATGAAGGCTCTGAGAAGCTTGGTGTTAATGACTAGTTTTAATTCCTTAGTGAAAAGCTCAGTTCATTATCCCTGTAAATGTTAGCAAATTTTAAGAGGGAAATTGATGCTACTTTGTTGTCTCCTGTCACATAAGCTGTACTGCTGTAAGAGAGACTCACTTTGCCATTCACATCCAAATGTTGGAGCAGATACAGTTTAAGAAGAGTGGTCAGGTCCTTAAGCTAAATCTGTTTAGCTTGCCCTAAATCCTCAGTCATGAATCATTTGCTCAGATACAGAATTCTGCAGACTACAAACACAGAAGATTTTTCCACTGCTTTGGCTTGGTAAGCAAGAAATGAGAAAGAATAACTTTCTCTCCCTCCAAACAGGCAAAAATCAGATCCCTGTTGTCACCAAGGACTGGAGATATTTGGTTCACATCATAGTACCTTTAGGCATGCATTCCATCTCCTCAGTGTGGTCCTCTGAGGACTGTCTAATCTGTTACACCAAAACTGCCACTTCCCTTTGTGGAGACTTGCTCACAGGCAAATGATGTACATTCTCACCTCCTCTTCAGCAGTTAGAGTTCATCATCCTTGCCATTTCATCCTCATTAGTATTACCTTTCCTTAACCTTGGAAATATAGATTTAATAAGGCTTTTCTGTCATAGATATGATAAAAACTTGGATAAATCTTATCAGCTATTAAAAATATTAAGTTTTCCTCATGCTGCTTGCCATGCTCAGTGCATAAAATTTGCCCAGACCCTGTCCCTCAGACTGGGAGAGAATATATTCTCTACTGACACCAGAGCCAACTTGTTTCATCTCATAGCTGCAAGAATCCTTGATTATTTCTCTCCCCTTTGATACCTCTGGACTGTGTCTTCACAGACAGTAAAATGTGTCTTGATTGTGGAAAAGGTTTAAAGGAGAGATTCATGAAGTGTGACTGATGGCTTATCTGCATTTATCACACAAAGAAAAGTTGACTCTATGGCAAGTTACTGCATGTAAGTCGTAGCTGAGCAGAGGTACATGAGCAGTGCATGGCTCTGATCTCCAGGTGCAGGTAGGATCAAGACATTGTTGGAACTGCCTCATTTTCTTTTCTAAAAACCAAGGATGCCAGGTGAGCATGTGGCTCTCCTCTCACTTGTTCCTCCAACAGGAGCTGTCATGGGTCTCTTTGCCTCTCCTCTTCTGTTCATGGGTCTCTTGGCTTTTCAGCACTGACTCTGGTTCTCTTGAAGCTTAAGCCTTCAATTTTTTTGGCAAAGCAAGTATTGCACTTAGCATCTTATTAAAATAGTGAATGGGGTAAACAGTGGGAGATGTACAAAGGAAGTAATTGTGTCAGTCTGAGGAAACCAAAGAAAACCTCAATTGTGTTGCCTCTCAGACTAATAAATCTTGAAGTCTTTTCTGCTATTATCTTTAGATATATATGATGAATGTTGGGGATCCAGGCAAGGCGATGTGTCCGGGATCCAGGCTAAGCTAGGCGATGAAATCTCAAGCTGGCAGCAAGCTGCCCCGGAGCACTGGGTGCACAGAGAGCGCAGAGCTGGCCTCCCTTTCCAGCACTCAATGTTCTTGCTGGTATCATAGGTTGAGTAGTATCTCAACATCCAACTGACAGAGCACGTCCTGCTCCTTCCCCCAGTGCTCAGGCACTGAAGGTACTCTGTTATCTCGAGCCCTGCCTTTTAAGGGCCACCCCCCTTGTTAGGCATTTAGCTTTATTATCATCAAACAATTAGCACCTGAATGTGATGACCAGGAGGGCTGCCCTGTCAATCAACAATCAGGTAGCCCTCTGGTCAACCTCTACAGATGAATTAATTTTTACCTTTCCTAAAAAGGCTGTCCTTTGGAAATCTGCACCTCTGTATATATTCCAGGATACAGGTAACTTACAAATTATAAGATCTTTGTGTCCCATAAATACTAATTCTATGTGATATAATGAGGTCCTGACTGGGGGTTTGCATAAAACCCAGTTCTGCCTCTTGGCACCTCTACATAGCAGTTTACATAAACGTTAATGTAAGTCCTTCACATCCATTCAGGACCTTAATATAGCCCTAGGTAGTATCACATCATTTCGTGGTAAATTATTTCTGTCTTTTAAGGCACAGAGCAAATTGCAGGTAAATTATTAATAATAATACTTAGATCTTATCTTCAAAGCACTTTACTAACATTAATTAATTCCCATACTCCTCTGAGGTAGATAGCTGCATTATTACTTACATTCTTTACAAAAGGGGAAATTAAGACAAAGGCAGGATGAGATCTGCCTGCAGCTTCTGCTGGCTATGGGATGCAGACTATGAGGCAGAGGCAGACAAGCAGCTGCGATCAGCTAAAATGCTTTGCCTCAAGCTATTTGTTATCTTCTCCTGCTACAGGCCACTGCTGCTGTGGCAGACTGAATAACAGGGTGCAATGTAAGACCCTGTTCCAGCCCCTTCTTTTTTAAGTCTGGCACCTTTAGTTACACCTGCCAGTGAAGTTTGTTGGGGAAAGGAATATGGAGTATAAGCTATGTCTGTTGAACCTTTGTCTAAAGATGGTTATTTCCACCATCAGAAAGAAGACAGATAGGATACCACAGTTTTAAACCATTACAGCCACATTCATTGGAGGTTACTTACCTGCAGGCTCAATTTCAAATATTTAAGTAGAATTCCAGCCAAAAGAGGAAAAAATTGGACTTTCAAAAAGAATTGATTTGGATTTCATTTACTTTTCAATATTTCGTACCTGGCTTTCAAAATCATTCTGAATTTTATGTAGGTTATAAAATTATTTTATATTAACATCATATAATATTTGTTCCTACTGCTACTGGTATATCGAAGTATGATAGCAACTGATCATTGAAATATCCTGGCATTTGTCTCTTTTCTGTTTTTAAGGGAATTACTCTGAGCTAATTCAAGAATCTTACCTCTTTTTGTGAATCAGACTCCTGGTTTCATTGGTATCCCACAGATTGTTTTACTGTGTCAAAACTAAAATAAGAACATTACAACAGTGATGTGATGAAAGAATGTGTACGCAAAACAGAAATATGTAAAATGCATAGAAAAGTAGTACAGATAAAATTTTCAAGTTTTAAACTGAAATTTTGAAATAGGATCCTAAATACCTTTTTGTTTTAAAAACGCTTTCTCCTGTGGGAATTCCACAGAACTTGATATGACTTTTCAAAAACTAAAAATTAGCTTAATGCAAAGACTTTTTTCCTAATGAAAACTGTCTGAGAAATGTTATCTAATCAGCCTGACTACAGATAGCTGCTGGGATTCTGCTCACACCTCTACAGCAAGCTTTGTTATCCTTTGAAATTACATGGCCCTGTATCACCTCCTCCTGTAATGAAGTCTTTAAACAGCCTATGAAAAGGAAATCTACATAACAGTGCTCTCATAAAATTACAAAATGCCCACAACTCAGAGCTAATATACTGGTGGGGCTGGATTTATACCCCCAAAATTCATCTATCAACAAGTACAGAAGCAGAACTGCTGTGTTCTGCAGTCAGGAGTGCTGCTGCATCCATTGTTCTTTATGGTCCAGTCTGCTTACATCCAAACCATGGGCTGGAGATGCCTTTGGCATTGTTCTTTGGCAATGAAAGAAGCCTTGGACAACTTTGGTGGCCCAGTTAAATGCCCAAAGTTGGAACAACTTTGCTGTAGTAGCTGTGCAACTGAAGCTGTTCATCTCTTGACTGTGGTCATAAAGGGAATCTAGAAAGTCTTCCATGAACTTTCAATGGATGTGGCCCACCTGTGTAAAGGGCTCATAAAAATGTTCCAGAGAGTCTAATTGCCAATACATATCTACTAATTAGTTATGTTTCTGAGGATCAGCAACCTCAGCCAAAATAAATGGAGAGGTTCCCACTTGAATATCAATATTTAAGGATCTAGGGAGTAGCTTTTTTCAGGTATTATTGCCTCATGGAATGTGATATGCTAGTTGCTCCTGTTCTAACTAGGCAAAGCATGCCAAAATCTATCCCTCTCCAGGCTGCAGTCCATGCCCCAAAAGAGAAGTGTTATCTCTTTGGAAGGATGCACACCAAGCAAAGCCAACCTGGTAGCAATAAGGAAGACATCCCACACCTTCAGTGTCCCTGGTCCAGACAACATCCCAGGACTGGAGACTGATCACTTTCAGCAGAAGAACTCTAGGAATTTCAGATCAGGTCAAGCCACACCCTACCCTACCTACCTGTACCATAAGAATGACCTAGTAACAAAGCAGACAGAGCCATACCTGATCCCTTGGCAGTTGTTCCAGTCCCTGTTTCACTGGAGTCCATGCTGCAAACAATGAAAAGAATAGAGTCCTGCTCTTATGCTAAACATTTTATTATCTGGGGTTTTTTTCTGTTCTGGTTTTAGTTTGGGTTTTTTTACTTTTTCAATTTTTATGTACTGGAACACCTTCCCATACTTTTAATTCCCTCACGTTTAGGGGAAAGCATGTGTCTGTGTGCCTACATATGCACTCAGTGCTTATAACTACCACTGGGAAAGATCCAGGAAGAAAAAAAAACAAAAAACCCACAAAGTTTTAGTTTCTTCCCACTCTCAAGAACAGTTTAAAGAGTATTTTTATATGACAGGATTTAGGAATGTTTAAAGCCATCAGCTACAGACTGTTAAACAAGGGCAGTGAAATTTCAGTTACCTTATGTGCCCTGCTCGGGTCTCTGTTACAGCAGTGGGAGGGCAGCCGCCTACTCAAGGCACTTTATGACCATATCTAGATAGGTGATTCTGACACCAAACAAATATAGTTTTGGTATCACCATTTTTTGCCAGATCTAAAATTTAGTTTCATTACGTACCTTTTTGCTTGTGCCTACAGCAAATCACACCACCATCACCCCCACCCCTTTCCAACAGTTTTACAAATAGGGAATATATTGTGTTTGCTTGGTGATTACACCAATGGGATGATTAAATGCTGCTTCTAATATTGAAACTGGAGTGTTTAGCTCTGGGCTTCTCCTAATAACACTGGCTGAAATGAAAATCAGGCTTGGTAGTGTGTAGTCCTGAATTTATTTTTGTTTGCCCTATAGCTTTAAGACTGTGTACAAATTCCATACCTAATCGTATTTACTTCTCTGCGAGTGCTGAGCCTCTGAGGAGTGTGACAGTTCCCAGCCAGACAACCCAAAAGCCTGACTAGCTGTCCACCTACCTACTTTAGGATTTTTATGGGGAGGAATAAAGACAGACAGACATCCATCTATATTGAAGCTGAAGCTATGTAAAAAGCCTTACGAATCTGTGTAGCTATCCCTCAGAGTCACTTCAAATTTAGTAGTCTTGAGGTATTAAAAGCCAGATTGGTACTTTGAGTCTCAAAGAAGCAAGTAAAAGATAAATTGCTGAGGTGTGATTCCTTATAATCTCCATTTGATGCCCAGCATGTGGGCAACTCTTGCATGGCATTGCAGAATAACAAGAGAAATAGCAGCCACCTGAGAGAGAGAAGTAGAGGCACATGGTATAGTGTAGAGGCTTATTTAGCAGCTGCTCTCAGGCCTTAGTGTGAGAACTGATAAGGCCATGGCCAAGGATGTCTGTGGCTAAAGGTATGCTAGACAAAACAACTTCTGAGGATGGGAAGAAGATAAAATTGTACAAAAAAAGAATGTTTGCTAATTAATTGCTGAAACATCCCCACCAATCACATAGCAGTCTTAGGTGCGTACACTCCTCCTGATAACTGCTTTAACAAATAAGATTTATTATGCTATTCGTGTGGCCTCTGTATGGAACCCTCACAGTATAAATGTAACCAGCCTTCTGTAATAAAACGATGTTCACTTGTCATCATATTGGTGTGTTGTGTCGTCCATCCTCACATGGATCCCTACAGTGTAGGGAAAGGGAAACATCATCCCTAGCCATGCTTCAGCCTTATGTTTGTGTTTTGGGAGTTCATATGCATATGGAAGTAAGTCTGCCTGGAAAAGCCTCTACTCTTAACCAGCCCTTTCTGTGTAGCAGCTGCCAAAAAGAGCCATGCAGTGTCAGCTATCCCACATTGCAAGCCACAGTCAGAACTCCAATTTGTCTCCCATTCCCAATCCCAGTCTATGCTTGTCTCCATTTAGTGATCAGGGTGAACCAAAACTCAGAGAACAAAATTGTTCTCTGTTACTCCTTCCCCTACCTCCCTTTCCAGGGGAAGATAAAAGCAGAATAAGTAAGAGAGGCTTCAAGGTTAGAAGTTAAAACTAGAATAGGCTTAATAGAACAGGGAAGGAATAGTAACACTTGGGATAATAATGAAAACTATACATATATATACAAAACCCAATTTCAGTGGTCAATGATATAACTGTCTGAAAGTCCCTTATGACAGAGATGACTTGGGAAAAGGATCAAGGGCTTTTCCCAACAACTGATGGAGTTGGATCCTGCAGAGCACATGGCGAGCTGAAGACAAAGAACATGAGCCTCTCTCCAAGAATGTCCACTGGATATGCAAAGGGAGGAAGGAAGGAGGAAGGGGCAGATTTTCTGGCCCTCCTGGCTTTTATAGGGTATGGAAGAAAAAGGGAAGGAATATTGACCCCTATCTGTTCTGACCCCTGGATCCCTCAGGGCCCTAAACAACATCCTCTCTTTATGGTATTAATACCATAAAATTAGCCTGAGCCCCCTCGAACTATTACAAGGCTTGAGTGCCCTGTATCTTACACAGGCAGCCTAAACCCTTCAGGTCACCCTTGCCTCAACATATGATGGTGTGAATGGGAAAGGAGAAGGAAGAGAAGGAAGCAAGACCAGGCTCCCACCACACTCAGGCAGGATGCCCTGAACCTCTTTCTTAGAGCTGAGGTTAGCCTGGACAAAATAGCAGGGTGTGTGGAGCCAAAGCCCAAGGCTCAAGCCTAGGATGAAAATACAGTGCAAATATAACCATTCAGAGCTGCAGAGCACTTGGTTTGCTAGGGAAATGCCAATGGCACTACACTGCACAGTGCACAAAATCTCAGAGTGCAAGTATTGGAAATATCTCAGGGTCATTATCTGTGATCATGCTGGAAAAGCAGGGAAAATTAGGTCAAGTAGAGCTCATGCTGGCATGAGTCAACCTCTTCTGGTGTCAAAGCCAGTACAGTCAATTTTGAACTATGTTATGCTGTGCTACATGATGGTTTCAATGTTTTGTTGCCTTGTCAAAGATGCAGTCTTATGCTAGAAGCCCACCAAACCTCAATAGATCAGGGCACCGAAGAATGAGACCCTCTGAAGTCACCATAGGAATAGTCCTTTTCCAGTGATCCTATAGCCTACAGGACTTCCAGCACTGGGAATTATAAAAGATTCCTTCAAGCGATCGGACAAAGGGCAGCCACTCACTGTCTGTCAGCCTAGCTACATTGAAATAAGTATTTGAATATATGTGACCAGGCATCACTAGTCCTTTCCACACAAGCTGGAATACAATGTTTTTATCAGGGGTACTCCATACATGCTAAAAAAGAAAAAGGCAGATTATTATCACTAGCCTCACTTTCAGGCAGGAAAATGAGACAAAGGTTGATGACATGACTTGGTCCAGATCACCCTGTGGGTCAGTGACAAAGCCAAAAGCAGAGCTGTGATTTCCTGAGCCTCAGCTGGATCCGTCAAACACATCACAATGCACAAGGCAAAGCATCCATCTTGTTTAAACTAGGAAGACAAGTTCAAGTCAAATGGTCAAAAACTCTGTCTTGACATAAAAAAGAAGTTGTTTCAAAGCCTAGAAGAAGAGAAACATCCTATAATAAAAAAATATTAGCTTTCCCAGAAGGCCTGTCTTTCCCAGAGTCTCTGTTTCTCTCCACTCCTTCACATGTCTGATCATGCCTTCCTTCCCTCTTATCTTCCTTGCAGTTCCATTTGTATAAGTACTCCTCTCAACTGTCTTACATAAGAACTTTTTTTTTAGCACAGGGAAGGTTCTATTTTCAACTATGTCTGGGTCCTTTCACCACCATATAACCATTCTGATCAGAGAGACATTAATAAAGCCGCCTTCCTTTGGTTTAGTTGCTCTTCTCTTCAGGCTCAAAGAGGAGTGTTGATCTATTTGATAAACATTTACAACATTAGAAAAGAAATGAGGACTTTAATAGAGTCTTACTTTTTGTCTTTCACTCACATTTAATACTGCAGCAAATAAAATCCTGGCTGCAGGAAATAGAAACCGGAGTACTTTGGTGGATTGGGTCCCCAGACCACCTTTACTTGGTCTGTAGCTAAGGTTACCACCTCCAGTGGTGCAGAGTCTCACCTTTGTTTTCAAAGCCACACAGGGATGGGAAGGATCCTGAAGGCAATGAGTAGGGTGAGGGGACATGTCCACTTCCTACCTCCAGTACATGCTTACTTCATTCTTCTCTTCAGTTCATTCACCTCTATTGCCACCTGCTCTTCAATGACATTTCTCAAGTTTCTGAATTGCCCTCAATTCCCACTATTTAGTTCATGGCAGCCTCCGGTGTAAAAGGGTATTGATAACAACACACCTGTGACATTTACAGCTGATGTCAAATCCTGTGTTGTAAACACCAGAGAGGACAAGCAATGACAGAATGTAATGGTTGCAGGGGCTGGCCGTGCTTTCTGAATAGCAGCTGGCAAAGCATCAGTGATGGTTTTCCCATGCTCAGCACCCATCATGACCTACTTCTTCAGCTCCTTGTGGGTGTGAAAGATCAGGAAATGAAAGGAGGCAGGGTAGCACTGCCAGGGCAAACTGTAAAAGCAGTTTCCATAGCTTCACTATAGATTTAGCTCTGAGATTATAATCTAGCACTTTATAAAGCTGGAAAAGGGAATTGAATCATCTCCAAGCATGTCCCTAAGCTTTGGGAAAGAAGCCTCATTCAAGGTGATTTTGTTTTTTTTCTTTTCTTATTGCTGTGGGATTAGATTCTCAGTATTTGCCAATGAAGAATGAGAATAGTCAAACAGTAATAACATGATTAGATCTGACTTGGGGAAACTCAGGTGATGATGGTAGGACAGGGAAGGATCTGGGATGTTGCAAAAGTTTTGAAGGCAATAAATCAGGGAAACACCAATCAACACTTAGAAGGGACAGTGAGCTGTGGTTGCAATCAGCATGCTGAGGAAGATGGTACTTAAAAGTGCTAATTCACCAAAAAGTACTCAATGGTGAAGTGGGAAAGGGCCCTGTAGTGGGACCAGGTCTGGTGCTGTTAATAGATGACCCAGGTTAGCTAGGCAACCTCCATCTCAGAAGACAGTCTAGCATTTGTTCTGTTTCAAAAACTATCTCTCAGTGGTAGGATACCACATTCATTTTCATTTGCATTCGTATCCTTCACTCAGTAGTAGACCTGGAAAGGTACCTGACCAGATATGATATAGTGATTGTGAAAAAAATTAAATAAAATCTTCCACAGATCTTAAAAATAGGAAAGATCTGACGAGAGATGGAAGATCACACATAAAACGCAAGGTCTCCTTATTGTTAGTGTGCCCTAGAAGAAACTGGGAAGAAATTGCACCTTAACTGAAGACCAGGGACATGAAATTATTAATTTTTTTAAATTATGATAAAATTATGAGGAAAATTGTAGAAACCCTATAATTTGGAGTTACTAAAATAAAGTATTTGTTAATGAACCAAGAACAATACTGCATTAGGAAGATGTACTGGGTAGAGCAGTTCCATGTGTTTACCCCTGAGAATGGTTAAAACCAATCAGGCCCACGGATAGCATTAAATTTACATCATTTAGGAATATGGTCTTCTTGGCACACAACATTGATGAGAAACTGAAATACAGAAAGAGTAAAGGCATTTCTAAATTTTTAAAGGACTATTTCAAGTCCTGAAGACAAATCCCCTACGGAGAAAAAATCTTCAGGCGTTGCTCTGACATCTGTTCTGGTAACTCCCCTAAATTTTCCAGTTTTCTGTAGTGAACTTTTCTTCCTAGAAAGCTTTGTTGCGAAAAGACAAGCTGAAAACAGTGCAAATTGACCCCTGCCAGTCCCAGGGAGTGCTTAGGAAGATACAACATCAGTAGCAAGGCATACTTTTGAGTTAGCTAAGTTAGCTTGCATTATCCTCTCCTCCAGAAAACAAAAGGAAGAGGAAATAAATGGGAGGAAGCAGAAATAATTCTCCTTACTGAAAAAAACCTCAGCATTTGAGAAGATTTGAAAACCTCCTTAGAGACACAAAAGTGCCTCTTTGAAATTTCAAAGGAGAAATGTCTCCAGGCTGGCACCTGTTATTTACATGTAGTACTTGCACACCCCATTAATGCAGATAGTGGAAATTCAGTGTATAATATTTTGTCACAAAGTAGAACAGGCAGTAGGTTTGAAATTCTTGGAGCCAGCCACAAAAGTGTGAAATTTCCATAACCACATCACTGCTTGCAAATAATTAGTGGCTCTTTGTCCAGTGCTTGGAAGACCAAAGATGGTAAACATGACAGCAATGCCTAGTGTTGTGGAGTTCAGGCCTGTTGGGATTTTCCATGGGACTAACATACAGCAAAGGGAACCTGCACACAGTGTCACACATGCAGGAGAAATATAAAATTGCAAAGGTAATTCAGAACACTTTGTTCAGGGTCCTGTCTTCTCCTATCCACACTTTCCCTTCTTGTGTTGTCTCCTCCAGATCATAAGAACAGAAAAGAAAAACCTTGTCTTCTGGTTTTGGCTGGGATAGAGTGAATTTTCTACATAGTAGCTAATATTGGGCTATGTTTTGGATTTGTGCTGAAAACAGTCTTGATAACACAGAGATGTTTTCATTATTGCTGAACAGAACTTATACAGCATCAAGGCCTTTTCTGCTCCACAGACTGCCCCGACAACAAGTAGGTTGGCAGTGCACAAGAAGTTGAGAGGGGACACAGCTGGGACAGCTGACCCAAACTGACCAAAGGGATATTCCATACAATATGGTGTCATGCTCAGCTAT
This sequence comes from Aegotheles bennettii, assembly GCA_013398125.1. Lineage (NCBI taxonomy): Eukaryota > Metazoa > Chordata > Aves > Caprimulgiformes > Aegothelidae > Aegotheles > Aegotheles bennettii. The sequence goes on along the minus strand of VZRW01006787.1, from coordinate 70,698 downwards.
AAGGCTGGGAGAAGAAGGAATGGGGGATGTTTGGAGTGATGGCATTTGTCTTCCCAAGTAACTGTTATACATGATGGAGTCCTTCTGTCCTGGAGATGGCTGAACACCTGCCTTCCAATGGGAAGTAGTGAATGAATTCCTTGTTTTGTTTTGCTTGCACATGCAGCTTTTCACATACTTATTATACTGTCTTTACCTCTACCCATTAGTTTTCTCGCTTTTACTCTTCCGATTCTCTCCATCACCCCACCAGGGGGGAGTGAGCAAACAGTTGTGTGAGGCTTAGTTCCTGAGGTTAAACTATGACACTTTCTATTATACCTACGTACAGAATTGATTCCACTGGTCTGGGGTTTCTTAAGTGCAATGAGAAAATCTTTTTACTGCATTTACTGGAATAGAGAGGCCAAATATTGTATGGGCTCCAGGGATTTAATTTCCTATTTCCCCTTTGATGGGCAATGGAATAAGAGAACGTACAGGAGAAGATTTTACTACACTCTGTAGATAAATAAATCTCCAGAGCTATTAAGACATTACCTTTCACTGGAAACAAATTCACAAGTCCATAAAGTTTACTTTTTTATATCCATTTTGCAGTCACATTTAGAGACATTAAGACTAGATAGAGGAAGTAACTGAAATTGTGTTTTCAAAAGAGAGGCCATATTCAGTCCCAGCCTACCCTTGCCCAACCTCTCAAGCTCCGAGCACAATCTGAGCACTTCTGAGAGAGCAATACCCTCAGACACATCATCATTTTCTTGTATCACTACAATTTAAATTATTTAGGCAGTGTTATGGGTTGCAGGAAGGTCTGACAGTAACAGTCAAGGAATTTCACACTTGAAACCCCAACTTCAAGGTCGCAGAAGCAAGAAGTCCTGAGATGCCAGCACAGGGACAGCGTGGGAGTCTCTCATGCATGCCTCTCAGAAGCCTGCACATACTCCTCGGGCCTTTGGCTCTCCTCAACCACATGGGAACAGACCAGCCTTTGCCTTCAAAAATTTTAAAACCCATGATACAAAATGTACAGAAATTGTGTTATTAGGTTGTTTTGACCCTCTGAGGTGTGAGAATTTCAATCCAGACCTGAATCCTGATGCACCATGACATATCTCTCCCAGGATTCATCCTTCACATTTCTTTTCCCAGTTTTTGTGTGCAATTTCAGATATACAAACCCCTTACCAGGTCAAGCACGTGAACTCAGCGATCTCACAGATCTCAGATGCAACCTTTACTGTACTATGCAGATTTCTTATTCTTCTGCCTCCACAGCTGAAATTAATGCACCATTTAATGTTCTCACTGGGCTTATGGCCAAAAAGGCTCAAACAACTACATCATCAGATTTAGGAGTTTCTTCTTTTTCCTCCTGGGTCATTGCTAGCAGAGGACTGAGCTGACAGGTAGATGCAATCTTATAAATGGCTCCCTTACCCTTTCCTTTCCTGCTGGTCAGTTTCAGGTCCTTTCTGTGTGGAGCAAACTGTCCTCTCCCAAGTAGCTAGGACAACCTCTTGGAAGGTCACCTTGTAATTGTGGCTGGCAGTGAAGATGTTAGACAGATCAACAGGGAGTTGACCAAGTCTTACTGAGACTCTGAGGCAGAAACCAGTCTGGAGGTATAGCATGAGGACTGAAGTGTGAAGGAAATCTATTTTAAAATGCTGTTTTAAACTCCTCTTCTTTGAACTGATGTGCATTTTAGTCAAGCTGAAATTGGTTATGAATTTATACAGAAGGGAAAGGGTGGGAGAATGGTTTACTTACTTGAATGTGAGAAAAGACACATATCTGCAGAGTTGTCTTATTCTACACTCATTTGCTGGGAAAGAGGGCTCCTGGGAGTGGGCACAACACAGCTGTCTCCACCACTCTGATATGACCTGTAAGAACAGATCACCATAGTACTGTAGGCACATGTACTTAAACACTCTGGTGTATCGCACAGCGGTAATTTGTGCTGTGCAATCTCACTCTTATTCATTTATTTCTTCTTCTATTTTAATATACAAACCATCAAATCCTCCCAGTGAGATGCCCATGAGGACTGAATTGGGATCTCCTCCAACAAAAATTGTGAGTGAATCTGTTATTGGGAAGGAACTAACGTGCCTTCAGGGTCAATGTTTGCCTCCTGTTTAGGTCACCCTGTGGAGAAAGGCAAACACCTTCCCTGTGCAGCTCAAGGACCCAATTCTTCAGGTTCCTCTGTGGATACTCTTGTGCAAGTAGTCCTTGCTTATTCTGTCTAATGGAAGTTAAGAATGCTGCCTGGGAAAGTCAAGCACATCCATCCACAAAAAGAGCTGCAGCATCAACCCCATTGCTGCTAATGCACCACTGGTATCTGTTCAGCAGCCACATCCACATTTTATCACTGATGTAAGCCTTTCTCTTTGCTTTGTTCTCCATTTGTTCCCCACTTTTTGAAATGCTCCTCTCTAATCAGGAAAAACAAAGCCATAATCTGCCAAACGTTCAGTACTTCACACTGGCTGGTGGAGCAGTTGACACACCAGTCTAAAATTAGACAGCTTTCAAAGCCTTGTATTTCTCTGTTCCTTTCCCATCCCTCCCCAATAAACCCACTCTATCCTTTCTCACTGAGGGGGACCAGATCTGTCCTCCAGGCATGCATTACTCCCCATTAGTGTAAGTGGGAGTCACAAGAGCACATCAGGGGAGGAACAAACCCTTAAGGGAAAGAAACCTTTGACGAAATCCAGCCACCCCATGCTAGGGCCCTGTATGAATTCTAAGCAGTTGGATCTAAAGAAAATGAGGGCATATTTGCCCAATAACTTCTCTGAAGTACAAAAATGTCTGTTTTACTCTGTTGGCTCTGTACGTGATGAAAACTTCACTAAGGTTTGTTTCTGAGCAAAATGGCATCCTTATCCTACTCCTGCCAAAAACTGCACAAACTGTAAAAGATGCAGTTCATTCTTTTCCTGGGGTTTTGTTTTATTAACAAATTTAAATAATAGTTGAACTTGCCACCTTGGAGTCTTAACTGTTCCTATGGTTACTCTAAGAGGCCCTCTGTGTACTAGACTATGTTTTTCTTCACCCAGACAGATATTTCCCGCTGTTATAACCAGAATAAAGTGTCCTAGTCCCACCAAGTCAGCAAGTGATAGACTATGGCCTTTTTCTGCTTTGGTTCCAACACCAGAAACAGGTCAGGTCACAGAAGACTATGAAACAATCCTGCATTGCTCTCATGGAGAAATATGTATATGGTTATAGTGAAAGGAATATTCCGTTGAAAACTGTAATTCATTTTGGTATGGGAAAAATGGCATCTATAAGGATGCTGTCTTTAAGGATGATCATTTTGTCATCCAGAGGGACCTTGACAGGCTTTCAACAAGGCCAAGCTCATGATCCTGCACATGGGTTGGGGCAATCCCACGCACAAATACAGGCTGGGTAGAGAGTGGATTGAAAGCAGCGCTGAGGAGGGCTTCAGGGTGTTGTTTGGTGAAAAGCTCAGCATGAGCTGACAATGTGCACTTGCAGCCTGAAAAAACAATGGTATCCTGGGCTGCATGAAAAGAAATGTGACCAGCAGGTCGAGGGAGGTAATTCTCCCCCTCTACTCTGCTCTTGTAAGATCCCACCTGGAGTACTGTGTCCAGTTCTGGAGTCCCCAACATAAGAAGGACATGGAGCTATTGGAGTGAGTCCAGAGGAGGGCCACAAAGATGATCAGGGGGTTGGAGCACCTCTCCTGTGAGAGTTGGGATTGTTCAGCCTGGAGAAGAGAAGGCTCCAGAGGGACCTCTTAGCACCCTTCCAGTAGGGGACCTACAGGAAAGTGGAGAGGAACTCTTTATGAGGGCATGGAGTGGTAGGATGAGGGGTGCTGGTTTTAAGCTGAAAAAGGGTAGATTTAGACTGCATATCAGGAAGAAATTCTTCCCTGTGAGGGTGATGAGACACTGGCACAAGTTACCCAGAGAAGCTGTGGCTGTGCCCTCCCTGGCAGTGTTGAAGGCCAGGTTGGGTGGGGATTTAAGTAACTGTTCTAGTGGGAGGTGTCCCTGCCCAAGGCAGGGGGGTTGGAACTGGATGATCTTTAAGGTCCCTTCCAACCCAAAACCATTCTATGATTCTGTGATTCTGTGATTCAGTGAAAAATCTGCCTAAAATTAATAGGGGATAACTTTCATATGGGTCATGGAGAGAAGCATAAGAACTAGTAAGTTGTCATATGGACCCCAAGAACCACTACTTATGTGCCTGTGAATTACTTTGCATCACCAAAATGATGCTGGAATTTGGATTTGAGGTTTCAAAGCATGCTCTGAACACCTGAGCTCACTAAAATTATCTGACAATACCAGAAAGGGCTCTGCAAGAACATAAGCATATGTCAAGGGGGAAAGATTATTTCAGGGCAGAATAGTTCTGTATTCTCCCCCTTTCTTTCACATAAAGAAAAAAAAAAAGGAAACAAGTTTTTTTTTATCTTCTTATATCTACTTTATACCTTATACTTGAAGTACTTTGTACCTAAAGAACACCTACATTAGCAAACTTTTTTGCTTAAGGGCTCCTACATGACAAAAATAGGCCTTTCAGCTTCAAAACAATAAGAAAATATCCAAGGAAGAAGCACTCAGAATTCAAGCATAAGAGACAGGAAAGCTATCTTTTCATTGTATTTGCCTTTTCTTAAAAGGAGAGATCCTGTTTTTTCCCTAGGGAAGACCACGTTTGAGTTCTGCACCCTGGTGAGCAGGTTAAACATAGACAGACTTGTGTAGGCAAGAGCAGCCTAATTAACAGCCTAATTTGTGTCTGAGTGAAACATTTACTTTCTTAATTTATGCATATTACTAACTGAACACTGAAGTGATCCCATCCATCCCACTAATTACTTCTGGTTCCAAATTAACAGAAGAGTAACAACCTCTCTACGGAATGATGTGGAAACAAGGGCTTCTCACTCAATACCCCATTAGGAAGGAGACAATGAACCAACCAAGGGAAACTCACTGGCTAAGCCACACATTAGTTGGCGTTCATCCATGTGCAGGGACCAGGAAACCAACCTCATAGTCTCTCTCCTCCAAAGACTGAGATCAGGCTGTACTTTGTGGGTTTCCTTAATGCATCACATCTCTTGTGCTGGCAAAAAACAAGGGTAACTCCCTTGAGTTTTTTGGAGTTCTTCCAGATTTACATCACACAGCTTTGGATCTCAGTGCTCATTTTCTGGATTATATGGAACAACACTTCTGATATTCATTCATTCCTTTCATTAGAAGAGTATAGCTTTGTGGTATGATTAACATGCCAGCAATTAAGGATTCCAAGATGATGTACTAATTTCTCTCTTACACACACACACTCTTTTCAAAATGTTATCAGCAGTAATTTCATTAACATCTTTTCTTTTCCCTTTCCCTTTGGGAGTTTATTAGGCTTTCATTTAGTCTTTTTCTCATTTCACAAATATATACACATTTTCTTTGCTCCTCTAAAAATTTGCTACAGACTTGAAAACTTGGAGCAACTTGACCGTCCCTTGTGAACACAGGGTAATCATAATTGTGTTTCATTTTTTGAAATTTTTTTTAATGGAAGGTGAAAACTCTACTTTTTTTCCACAGATATGGGTCCAGATAATTCTTATGATGGCAGGATCATTCATGTAGATACGCTAAGTCAGCTGAAATTGAGATGGATTTAGCACTGCAGATGACTACCATGGTACTCTAAGTCTTAAAATCATTCTAGGGACAGTTTATTGCTTACTGAGCACTCCTTTATAGTGACCTCAGCTCAAGCTGTAGAGGACTGTAAAATAAGCAATGGGGTTTTTCCAATGTGATGAAATGCATAAAGCAGGATAAGTTAGGAGACAGCAGAGTATGCGTTCATCTTATTTTTTCACAGAACCACACAGAATCACAGAATGTTAGGAGTTGGAAGGGACCTC